>BQNB010007385.1:0-93709 GCA_026074375.1 Tanacetum coccineum | reverse complement strand
ATAATCAAAAGCATACATGTACAACATGTCTAAAACACTTATCCATTCACACATTCATTTGCATACTCGCTACATTAAACCACAAACACTTACAAACAATTCATCATATCATAATCATCACAATCAAAACACTTACCTTGATTAGTCCCATGACTAAACCAATAATACTCCTTTACTAGAGCTTATCAAGCCTAATTTCCACATCCATTCTAAGTCTCCTAAATCATACTCCTTAAACACTTAACAATCCTTACACATAATACCAATAAATATTCATATACCATAACATATTGTAGCATGATTACTTACCTCAAATCCAAGCTAAGTCTACAATTAATCCACCATCATCATCTTTCCTTCTTATTCAAACATCATCATTAAGACCTATAATCATATTGATACAAAATCAATAACAAAGGTTTATACTACCCATGAACACACCTATTATCAACTTCTAATCCTTTTTAATTATTATATAATCATATCTTGATCATAACCTAAAATCCTCAAGTTATCTTTAATTTATTAAATTACATTAACTCATATTTATAAACACCTTAATTCTTGCTTTAGAAATATAATTACCTAAAACCCCTAATTTTACTTCAAGAACCCTAACCCATACTTCACTAAATAACTTATGATTAGGGTTACTTACTTGAATATGATCATTACTAGGGCTTATCTCATTGATTAAGACTTAATTCTTCTTCGATTGATTATTAGCAAAACCCTTGTCTTCCTTTCTTTCTTGATCATGTCGACATATACACCACACCACACTTCTTTAGTATATTTTGGAAAGCCTGGGATTTATCTAGATATTTGTTAGGTACAAGTTTGCCTATATGGCAAGAATGGTCCTCTAAGTCTTTTTCTTCACAGGTTGGCCACATTAACTTATGTAACACATTTAACATTTGACAACTTAAGTCCTTAAGTCTATATCTTCCTAGTTGAGGCACATGGTATTTTCTAAAACCATTTACATAATATTTATACTTATAGTTTGACTACCGGGTTGACTAACCAATCACATAACGTATTTAAACTTATAAAAGTTGTAGTCAAACTCATTCTATGGCATGATCGTAAATAAATACTTAAAAACCAGTTTCGGGATGTTACAATTCTATCCCCCTTATTTAGACTTCGTCCTTGAAATCTCTTCGTCTATTATTAACCAAAACTTGGTCTGATCCCACATCTTATCTTAGCATTCTCAAGTACATTCTTAACTAGTTGTATTAACCTATATGGTTTTGCAGCTCTAGCTATGCTATAATGCCTCTAAATATCCTTATCTTGTTCTATTTCTCGCTCATTCCTATCATACATACACTTTTTCTAATGACAAGCGTCATCTAAGTGACATTTACCATTTCTGATTATATCATTTTAATAACTTTTTCTCTATATAATTACGTTCCCAGTTATTTCTTTTCTAAATTTTCATCAAGACTACATGTCACTTGAGAAATTGCATTATCTAGACTTATCATACGCCAACATTAGTTTATACTTTCTTATTTACCGCCAACATTAGTTTATACTTTCTTAATTACTGTGATCATCTTTACATTCCTTTTATCGTTTCCATGATAACACTTTGCTTTCTTTACTTCTTTTTAGTTAATTTGACCATAAGTCACTTGAGAAAATTCAACACTTTGTCTAATACATTCCACATTCACATTAGGGTGATAATAATACTTAGCGACCACTATAATCATTACACCATGCCATAAGGCATATTATAACATCAATTTAAACTTATACCCTTCGACATATACTTCTAACGTCTAAAACTTAGCTTTCTCCTAAGGTCACTAATAAAAGTTATACTCAAATTCTTATTCCACCTATCATATTTTAACTACATTTAGACTTCAATTTTCTACTTCCTTAATTCCTCTCATGCTATGCCGAGAAGACATAAGCCTACTTATCTATACTTCTTTATTTACATTGAGAAGCGTCTCAATCAATGCAAATAAGAAAGTATAAACTTATGGTTCGGTGATTCATAATTTTTTATTTAAATGAAGAGGCGTCCCAATCCTTTTAAATAAGAAGATTATGAATCATCCTACTTATACACTTTCGGCATAACTCTCAAACATGCTTAAGTCTTCATTACATTTACTTTCCATTAATCTCATATTAATAACTCATTTATTTTCAATATCATCTTTTATAGTCTTGGATCCAATCTCCTTAACTTTTTCTCGAAGAAAACTTAGCTTTCTCCCCGTAGGGATTTTCCTATTATCCATACCCTTGTGGTATCACCAACCTTGCGTTGGTTTTTACATTTCATCATTTAGCTTTCTCCTCGTAAGGATTCGCCCATTATCCATACCCTTACGGTATCACCAACCTTGCGTTGGTCTTTACATTTTATTATTTGGCTTTCTCCCCGTAGGGATTTTCCCTTTACCTTTATTGAGCACTGGACCCAAGCTATGTTTAAATTTATCATTCTTTACCCTTTTTGTCATCTACATACCTTCTAATCATATACTCTTTTATTTCCACTTTTATTGCCTTAAGCCATTCTACTTCACTCTTTATCATCTTTCTTTATATTACGCAAGATCCAAATGATACTTGTCATTCTCATGTATTACATATTCATATGCACATCCACATTGCATTTATTGTTTTCTTGTCAACCCCACGTTGACCTCATAATCAATTTTATACCAATACATCCTTTAATCCATTTAACTTTTCACGTATATAAACCTTATTCTTTATCATTCATTTAGTGCGTTAGCACCATTTAATATTTATAGGGCAACTCTTCTTATACATCATTCACTCACCACATTTATCCGTACTTCGCTATTGCGATTGAGTTATTGTGTTTTCTATGTAACATTCCTCATCACATTTTAAACATACATTTACATATCATGCTTACAAGCATCTATTCTCAATTCACTTGCCCCTACTCACATATTTTCATTATGATTCATCTAAAATGCATTCCTATGTTTACTTAGCTCAAACACTTTACAACTAGGGGTGAGTAGAAGAAACCGAAAAAACCGAACCAAAAACCGACCCGAAAAAACCGACCGAAACTAGAAACCGATGGTTCGATTTTTAATTTGTCAGAAACCAAAAAATTTCGATTCGGTTTCGGTTTTTGTTCAAAAACCGAACCGTAAAAACCGAACCGAACCAAACCAGTTTTATAATAATATATAATTAATATAATATATATAAATAAATGTTAACTAGAAATTTTAAATTCATATTTATTTTATGGATGAAATTATTATAATATATATTATCTTAATGTTTATATATATGTTTGTCGTGTACGTGTGTTTACTTGACAATATATCGATACATGCCAATGACATTGCTATGCGTACTTTCACATGCATGTGTGTGTCTCTCATTTATATGTGTATAATTGTAAAAATTTGTGTAAACATTATTAGGCTCATATTGACAAAAAAATTAAAAAAAATAACCAATTTTCTACGTAAAACAAGTTTATTAATATAAATTAGCAACAACCAAATTTAAACGGTTTGAAACCGAAAAACCGAACCGCAAAAACCTAGAAACCGAAAAAACCGAACCGTCAAAAACCAAGCGGTTTCGGTTTTTGGTTTTATAAAAACCGAATATTTCGTTCGGTTTTGATTTTATCCAAAAATTGATCCAAACCGAACCGTGCACACCCCTATTTATAACTCATACCATCAGAATATCATACATCTCTTAGACATATAATTAACATATAAACCTCACATCTTATAAACATACATTTTCGCATTTCGATAATCCTCTATAAACTTATAAAAAATAAAAATATAAAAATTCATATATTTTAAAAAACATAATGTCTAAGCCCCATGCGTGCACGGACATTAAAACTAGTAGTTAAAATGACATTTCAATTTGAAAATAAAGATGATTTTTAATTAAATTTGACACATGTCACTCTTAGATTTGTTTTTCTAAAAATGAGATGGATGGTCAAGATCTCTTCTCTTTATCTTAATTTTTAATAAGTCTTATATTATAAATGCTTTATATAATAATATAAATTAATATCTTTTAAAACGTTAATCGCTAAAAGAAAAAAATATACATAATCGCAACGAGCATTTAATTATATTTCTATTGATGAGTACTTTGATATACTTTCGAATTTTTTTTCTTCGTTTTTTCACTTTTTTTACCTTTTTTTTTTGTTTTTACAATTTTTCGTCTTTGTTTACCTTTTTTCTTCGTTGTTGAAACTTGCATGGGAAATCACATATGATTAAACACTAATTTTCTAATAAAATCACATGTGATTTTACTAACTGTGATTTTTTCACTTGTGATTATAGAAGTTTCATAAATGAACTAATATAATCTAAAAAATCGCATGTGATTTTATTATAATATTTAAATTAGTATTTAATCACTTGTGATTCTTATGCAAGTTTTATCAACGAAGAAAAAAGAAAAAAAAAACACAAAAAATGTGAAAAAAACAAAAAAGAAAAGTTTTTCGAAAGTATATATCAAAATGTCCGTCTATAGAAAAATAATTAAATGCTGGTGGTGACGGTATAATTTGTTTTGTCTAACGATTAACGGTTCATGAGATATTTAAATTATAAAAAATATGAGAAATATTAAAATGATTTAAATTTCAGCTATTAATTTTTTTAGATTAATGACGAGGATGATTTCCCTTTATTATAAAAATTATTGGTATTTAAAATAACACTCATTCAGTTATGTTGCTGATAGTTGTAAGCATGGTTTTAAAAGGCGCGAGGCGTGACCTCCATGACACGCAATAGACCAAGGTTTGGGCTTAAGGCTTGACGTGAGACGATGAGTGAAAAACGTGATAAGTCACGATAAAACGTGATGCGTGGAGCCTTTTTTGGATTCAATTTCGATAAAAATCGTATTTTTATATAGAAATGAAAAAGTTTACATGCAGAGATAGTTTCTTGACTTTATTCCTTATGTATGACACTTTTTGTAATTTCAATATATTTGTAACATGATATAAATATATAAATTTATAAATATTTTCATATTTTGTGTCGCTTTAAGTTATGCCTTAAAAACGCCATGGCTCGTAAAGATGTGAGGCTTGGCCATACCGCCACGCCACGCCTCACGCTATTTATAACCTTGGTCGTAAGCATACCAAAACTTATTAAAATGATTTTAAAAAGCGTGATTATGCCTTTTCTATTTTAAATTGATGGAGTAATTTTAACAGGAGAGTTAGTTATATTCAAAGGGAATCTAAACTAGGTATCATTCAAAATTAGCGCTCATTTAAATCTCAACGAGGTTTTGCGCCCGCAATACGTTACGGAGTGCGGAGTTTTATGTTAAGGACTAACTTTGCAACTGACGGATAACCTCAGGGACTATTCTTTTAACTTGATAACCCCAAGGATAATTCACAAACATGAAGGACCAATTACGTAAAGTCTGTGTAGAGTAATTTTTATTTTAATATTAAAGTTTAAAAAAATAATAATAATAAGTTAACGGTCGTTATTTAACGACCGTTAGTACTGTACATGTACTGTTCATCCCATCTTATTTTACTGTTCATCCGTTTTTTTTATTAAATTTTTTTGTCGCGGAGCTGAACGACCGTTATCTTGATAAAGGCCCCCGCTATTTGTTATATATATATATAACGAGGTTTAGCGGACGCGATGTTTTACGTTAATAACTAACTTTGCAAACGACGGATAACCTCACGAACATGAAGGACCAACTACGTAAAATCTGTGTTGGAGTAATTTTTCTACTATTAAAGTTAAAAAAAATGAGTTAACAATTATTACTTAACGTCCTTTAAGTAGCGACCGTTAGTACTATTCATTCCACTGTTCATCACAATGTTTTAAAACCCGGGTTGACCCGGCCGGTTCAACCGGGAACCGGCTTGGAGACCGAGATGGATGTGACCGAGTTTTTGCTTGTTTGAGAACCGGATTGAACCGCCGGTTTTTTATTGACCCGGGTTAACCCGGTTTGATAAACCTGCCGGGTCTCAACTCCTTTTTTAAAAATCTAACAAAAAGTTCTTTCTTATAAACCTTTTCTAAGTTTAATCGTTTTTTCAATTATATACCTATAAAATTATATCAAAAATCATCTGATACTTCTAAATTTGAAATGTGATCAGATCACTTTTTTCAAATTGCGTTACTTTCTGAATGGGATTCAAGTCTCATTTTGAAGTGTAGTTTTAACAAAATTTTGAGGTGTTGTTAATTGTTATAGTTATCAAGTGTTCCTTGAATGTTTGATTAACGTTTGAGTTTGAGATTCATTTTACATTCTTGCCTTTGTGTCAAATTGGCATTTCATTTTTATGCAGCACATGTGCTATTGTAGAACTTATTACCTTTTAGATTGTCTGCGTGACTGTGGTTATATTAATTTATAAAGTACTAAACTGTAAAACGTATAATGTGTGGCCGGCCTATTCATATACGTATCGTAAAAACTAAAGCTTATTGGTAAATACTCAATCTTTTCATCGGTTTAGTTAAAATTAAAAATAATGTTTGATAAATTATGAGATTCATAAAACCATACATATTAAAAATAGAAGAAAAAGATATACGTATTTATAGAACCGGGTTGACCCGGCGGTTCAACCGGTTGAACCAGTGACCCGATGAACCGGCTACTAAACCGGGTCGATAAAAAAACCGGGTTTTAAAACATTGGTTCATCACCTCTATTTTTATTGTTCATCCATTTTTCTCCCGAAACTTAACGACCGTTAAGTGCACTAACGCCCCCGCTTATTGTATATTATATATTTATATATAATTGCACGATTAAGGATTTCATGAATTAGTTCAAATTTCAAATTCTTATTTATAAGCTGTTGTCCAATACTAGCCTTCATTCGAGATTTTTAAAGAAACAAAAACTCATGACCATTACTCCTGCTTCGCGACAAGTGTGACGAAACTTCCCTGCATCCTATAGTGTTGTTGTGTGGGGTGTTATTGGGTCGGGTTATCGAGTTTATCGGGTCGGGTTGAATCGGGGTTTCGATTATGAAAAATTGACCTGCAATCCGACCCAATAATTATCGGGTATTCCGGGTTTTATATCGGTTCGGATTATTCGGGTTAGTCGGGTTCAATAGTTTTTTTCTACCCACAAAATAACTCACTGCTCAAAATATATGAGTTAAATAATATGCTTTTAAACTTTCAATGTTATAGAAAAGTTTTTTCTTTCTTTTTTTATGTTTTGGACTTCGTAATATAGTCTTGTCAGTAGTATAACTCTCAATAACAATATTCACTATGTAATATATCGAAGTTCTGTTGTTACTGGATTATATAGTTGTTAGTACAAAATATTGGTACCGGGTGTGAATTGTACCAAGATTTGCTTGTTGGGTCAGGCCGACAAGCTATCTTCGGGTTGGATCTTGCACTAAACAAAGTAATTTGATGACTTCCTACACAAGTAAAGGTAAACCGTTAGCCTTACCATGGGAACGGACCTCACGATTAGACTCCAGCGTGAGAGTAAGAACACATGTTATCAGAGGTATGTGTGTGTATTGGGCCTTTTATAGGTTATTAATCACATTAAATGCAGATTAATGTATGATTAAATGTTGACTAATCACATTAATACTGATGGATGTTGACCAATCACATTAAATGTTGATTAATGTTGCCATATCTGGGCCAAGGCCAGGGTCCACATGTGGTTAGTACAGTCGCAGTCCCAGAGGGCCGTGACAACAAATATACGGTTCACCAAGTCCCCCATCTAGTATGTTTACTGCTGCTCATTATAGTTGCGTGCGATGAATATTGCTAGCCTCAAATTCTTTATTACCGTGCTTCTGCCATAATTGTTGGCTTTTCCGCCACTCTTCTTTAGCCTGGTAGGTGAGATATGTGAGACTTGTCATTTCTTTGAACCCCTCATGACTTGTAAGTCGAGTTATCCTTATGTCATCAACAGACTTTTTTACGTTCGAATCTTTGTCCATTACTTTGTTTGCCTAGTGGGTACAAACACGTCATCGAGCCTGTCCATTAAATATACCAAGCGTATAAATACCCGCTTTGGTTTAAACTGTTTTTTTTCTTTTTGGACCATACTCAGAAATATCTTTGTTTTGGACTGTGCTAATCGTCCTATTTATAGCTGCAACATATACATGTGTTGGGTCGATGGTGCTTAGAATGCTGTGGTTTCCCGTGTTGAACGGTAAAGACCCATAAGAAGAACAGATTTTTCTATAAGCCCGGGGGGTAACACTATCATTGTCCCAGGTACCATTCTTGTTTCACTCTAATAGATGATGGAAGGATTTATGAATTGGAGATGCTCTCCATATATTGCGTGGTGAGATGGAAAAGGTATTCTTTTTTTCCAGCTTGTATATGCTTATGATGCAAATAATACTGCAAATATAACATTCGTCTAGAGACCAACGGATGACGTACTTTCGTGGCTGGGTTAATTATTAGGTTACCCATCCTTATGCGAATATTTCATTCGTCATAAGACCAACGGAGGACGTATTTCCGTGGCTGGGTTAATTGTAAGGTTACCCCTCCTGATGCGAATATTGCATTCGTCTCCACAATAAGGCTAAGTGTTTACATTTACTTGTGCAGGAAGTTATCCAATTACTTTGTTTAGTGCAAGATCCAACCCGAAGATAGCTTGTCGGCCTGACCCAACAAGCAATCTTGGACCATCTCACACCCGGTCACATATTTTGTACTAACAAGTTGGCGCCATCCGTGGGACCTCAAATAAACTATGCTTCGTGTTCTCATATTACTAGAAAGTAAAAATCAACCGAAAATCAGTAACTCTAAAACCTTCGTATCTTTTGCGTTTCACTCACTGCACATTTTTTCATGCGTACAAACTTGATTTAATTATTCAAATAAATATCATGTGGTTTTAATTATTAATGAAATTTTGAAAGGGTATAGCATTGCAACAAAAATACTATTGATGACGTATAATACGTATAACAGGCCTCTGGGCCTGGACTGTACTAACCACATGTGGACCCTGGCCTTGGCCCGGATATGGCAACATTAATCAGCATTTAATGTGAAACATCCCATCAGTATTAATGTGATTAGTCAACATCAATCATACATTAATCTGCATTTAATGTGATTAATAACCTATAAAAGGGGATCATCTAACACCCTAAAAGGTATGACTTTCTCACCTTTTCCAATACACACACATACCTCTGATAACATGTGTTCTTACTCTTACGCCGGAGTCTAATCGTGAGGTCCGTCCTCATGGTAAGGCTAACGGTTTACATTTACTTGTGCAGAAAGTCATCCAATTACTTTGTTTAGTGCAAGATCCAACCCGAAGATAGCTTGTCGGCCTGACCCAACAAGCAATCTTGGACCATCTCACACCCGGTTACATTTTTGTACTAACAAGTTGACGACATCCGTGGGACCTCAAATAAACTATGCTTCGTGTTCTCATGTTATTGGGAAGTAAAAATCAACCGAAAGTCAGTAACTCTATAACCTTCGTATCTTTTGCTTTTCACTCGCTGCACATTTTTTCATACGTACAAACTTGATTTAATTATTCAAATAAATATCATGTGGTTTTTGAATAAAATCACCTCAAAAGCTATGATCTCTCGACTCAACTTTTCAAAAACGCTCATAATTATAATGCAAATCCTTTCTATAAGTTATTGTTCTTTCTTATAGTAAAAAAGAAAAAGAATTATGTTGCCTTGGATACTTGTGTTGCCTTGAAACATTACAGAAATCTCAAGCGCTATTACTTGATTTCTTTTTTTTCTTCCGAAAATGTTTATTGTCTATACATTGAGATTAGTGCATACACTGAGATACAAACAAATAAAGTGACAAAAAAAAGAGTCTAGATATAGCCAAGTTTACTGTTGTACACAAGTATTTATTTAAGAGCAATGCTACAACCACATAAATTTTACAAAAAAATTCTCACACAATGAGTTGGCATGACACATGGACCAATGTTCTTTCTTTTCTTCCACTATCTTTTTCTTTTGTAACAAATCATTTTCTTACACTTCATGGTGTGGAAATTATTTTGTAGAATTTATGTGGATCTAGCATTTTTCTTTATTTAAAGCTGAACATATGCTCTGTCGTTATCATTTTTTGACGTCTAACAAAGACTTTTCTTTGGAGGGCCGCGTGATTTATTTGTGTTCCCAATAAGTTTTTACTTCTACTCAAAATGTGCATCACAAATGTTCTACCTTTTACTAAAGTACTTTTAAAAGATGAACACAAAATAAAAATGACTGACAATAGTTTGAGCACGGTCGTTTCTTCCGGATTCATGCTTTAATAGGACTCCGGTCCTAAATTACCTCCGTCTGCTTTCCCAAAAGTGATGACCCCGGTAGTCATCTACGTGTCTATACACTTAGGCATGCGATATTGTATTCGTTTAAAAAAGATCGCATGTAGCTTGTACGTGAAGTTATAACTCCAAAAACGGTCACGTGCTACAGTAAACTTGTGTCCACACTAACTTTGGTTGATACGTTCTTGATTATCTAATATGTTTTCCGTAATAGCATTGATGAATCTGTATCACCTAAACGTTTTTGGTCCACAATAAATGTTTTACTTAAACCTATGAATTCACTATCAACTTTATTTTAGACCGTTTTGAGCAAGTTTTTCTCAGGATGCTTAGCTTTTGTACTTCTTGATGTGCTATGTGGAAGTCCTACGTGCAATATGTACTCTATCAAGACTTATCAAAATTAATCATACTCGTTAGTCTTTGAAAACCAAATTATGCTTCCGCTAAACGTTATAACTTATGCTTCCGCAAATGTTAAATTCTTTAAAAACCAATGTAAACATATTAATTTTAAAAAAACAATGCAATGAGTATATGATTTCAAACGTCCATTAGTGGTCGTTCACAAATTGAGCTTTGTGTTCGGATTATGATGACGACACGCCCATCGGGACACGTATTCCGTCCAGGGCCCCGTCTGGGGAGTGCAGATATGGATAAATAACAGTCCATATTAATATCCTCATTCAATGGTCATAATTATAGTCAAGAGTATGACTCATTAGGTCAACGACAGCTCATAGCTGCGCTATGTACTAGCGACCCGCGGCCCCGACGTGGTCCGGTACCACTGACCCGCAGGCCCAGATAGCGATATAAATTGGATAGGCCCAAATTCGTAGACAATAGGTGTGAGAGTGTTTAGGGTTTCTTAGAGCGTAAGACATAACCAGTGAATGAAGACGATTGTCTCCTTATATAGGGGTAAAACCCTAAGACCTTTCTGACCATAATAATATAACCGAATATACAATTAATTACCTCATAAGAAACGGTCATAATTAATTATGGGATAGATGTAACAGTCATATTAATAATGGGGATAAATAACATCATATTAATTAATCTCAATAAATGGACAATAAGTAGATGTCAAAGAAAGGACACATTGGATCAACGACATCGCATTCTAGGCGCTAATGTTCTACGCGTCCCGGCGCCCCAGACGTTGGTCCGTTACCAAGACACCGCTGGCCCATAACATAGTAAATGGATTTGCCCTATCCGTAGAAATGAGGTCGGGACATACTAAGGGTCAACATTTCAATGAATAAAAATAGACCGTTGATAATAAACACAATCTAGGTTTACAAAATAACTGATATGAACAAATGCTGTAAAGAAACTCCGTTATAGATCTGTAATTCTCTGTAAGTTAAAAATCTGTTTAATTAAAACTGATTTCCAAAGAAACTCAATCTTGGTTTCGACAGAAAACAGTTTATAAATATAAAATCTGTTAATAATATTAATCCAATTTTAAGACTGTGTTTATAATTAATTAAAAATAGAAAACTTTTTTAGAGATTGAGGAAAACAGTAACACTTATATAAAATAAAAAAAGATTACAATCAAAAATAATTAACCATAAATTAAGACAACAGATAAATAAAACGTGACGAGACTAGGGTTAAGCAGAAGACAGACACTATGAACGATAAATATGAAAATAGTAAAAGGACATGGGAACGAGGTGCACGTGGTTGGACACGCTTCCCTTAAAAACAATACCGCCGTTTTTTCCCAGGTACAAACGTTCAAAAGCTGTTGTACCAGCCGTAACCTGAATTACTTGCCTGAAATATCACGAAAAACTGAGTGCTTCTGATCGAAAAGACTGCTGGAAAAACTTGTTAATGGAGCTTTTCCCTTATGTGTTTTTTCGGTGTGTTGTTGTGTCTTGGAATGGTTGAGATTGCCATCTATTTATACACATTCATATGCAAAAGGTGTAAATGGTGTCAATCAATGTCAAATAATGCCTTAAATAATGATTCTTAATTTACAGTTATAAACATTTGAGTCAAATAATAACCGCCAATTAAATTGTCAATTAATGACCTATTAATTTACAGTTAAAAACATTTGAAACAAATAATAACAGCCAATTCAATTGTCAGTATCCAAACAAAACTCATAACTGACATTTAATCATTTTTCCTCCATTCCAAATACCTTCTTTGAGACTCGATATCTCATTTACACTAACTCAATTTTGGACATATACTGGCTCGACCTGGCCTTACACTTAATAATTATATTTACTAATAATTATTTATGTCCAAATTTAGTGAAAACACATTTTTCACTAAAATTTTCCAACATACTATTTAGTATTTACGAATTTTTTATATAAAAAATTTATTATTAAATATGTTACAAACAGGTAGCGATTTTTTAATGAAAAAATATTGATTTGGCTCAGACATGCGGACGGTATTATAAAAAAATGTTGAATTTTAGTATATGTTTTTAGAAAGAAAAAAAGTCAAAAAAAACTTTCAAAACACACCTTAACCCACATGATAATTTTAAAAATACCCTTAGGTTTGTTTTTAAAAAAATCAATGAAAGCACAAATTGAGTACACTATCATTTAGATTATTCTACTATCAATTATCTTCGAAAAGTAAATAAAAATAGCCCGGTGCAACCGCGGGCAAAATTCTTGCTCGTTTATAGCAATATCCAAATTAACTCCATATGTCAACATGTGTATAGCAGTATTCAAATTATGAAGCCCAAGTGACAACCGAACCACAGAGCCCATTTCTCCTTAATATTTTCGGATGAAGCTAATTAGGCCCATAGGAGATATATATACATCACAACCCTAAACCTAATCACTTCACCAGCCACCCTTTTTCTGTTTTCTCTAACCACCGGTATGTCTAAACTTTTTCTGGTGAAACAATTTGTTTACTTTCACATTATATATTTCAAAAAAACTTATATTATTGTTAATAAATTTGTCGATTAGTTTTACAAGTGAATTAAGGGTTAAATTTAGATAGATAAAACTTAGGTTCTTGTGTGTGCTTAACTAATTAGTTACAAGGGATTAAATTGTAATTAAGTTTGTACTTTCCTTGTTTAACAATGATTTCTAAGCCTATAAATACAACGTCTTAGGGTTACAAGTCATTCCACACACACACCAAGAATTAAGCTCAGTCGACTTTGACTTACTCGTTTCTCGAGCTTTATTGCTTGATTCTCAAGCAATTGGTGCTTAGGGTTTTTTGTTACTGTGTATTCTCAGGGTATTTTTGCCGCATTCGATTCTAGTGGAAGCAAACAAGAGGTGGTAAAAAGATTTTGAAGTGCAAGCAAAGGTACAGATCTTTAAACATCCTAGGGTGCGTATTGCTAATATTATTTTTTATGGAATATTGATTTTATTAATTATGTCTTTTATATACGATTATGGCTGTAAACAAGTTAAGATCTTATCAAAACTCGAACTCGAGCTTGAGCTTGACTCGACTGAGTCGAACTTTTATCTTATCATACATATTTATATAAACAATTTAAAAGCTAACGTGAATATTAATATAGTAATTAAGTAATTGTAGAAGGAATATAATGTTTTGTATAAGTTATTTGCTATTAAGTTTATCGCCTATTCTCAATTTATTAATGAGTTTGACTATGGAATTTAATGTTTATATATAAACTCAGGCATTCGAGCCGAGCTTCATTCGTTGTAAACGGTCGCTTAGAACTTCTCAAGTTGATAAATACCTTAGGAAAGGAAGAATGAATTTGAAATCACATTTAAAGTTTATTGTTTAATGCTTAGTTTTCACATTTTTTTGTTTGTTTTAGATTTAATATAAATATTTAAATAAAATCGAGATAAAGAAATCTAAAGGCAAATATTATCAAATAATTATAAACCACAAGAATAAGCAAAAGGAAAGCATCTAAAGATGTATAAAGGGAATATGTTTGTCTAGATATGATGGTTATAAAAGTCATGATTAATCTTGAAGTTATTTGGTGAACTAAAACTCGAACAAGAGTTAGTTTCTTTATACTTTTGTATATCAATATTAACCCTTATACGCGAACATTAAACCAGTAAGTTGTTAATCTAGGTTAACATATTGACTATTTGAAAGCTTTAATCATTTTCAACAGCTTTTGCCCTTCAAATCAAATGAAAACAATCTAAGTACACCAGAATTCGGATCTCTCGTTAGTGACTACTAGACTAAATTAGGCATTTTGTTTAAAACGTAAGTTTTTGGGGATAAAAGCGTTTCTTGACCAAAATCATGAAAGGTTTGCCGGATTGGTTTTACTCGAGTCGAGCTCAAACCAGTTTGATTAAAGCTCGTCAATATATCAAGCAAAACTCAAGCCTACCTTATAATTTTCGAGACAAGCTCAAGCCCTATCATGTAGTTCTTGGCGTTGACTTACTATGGAGGGTGTTCTTATTGATCATCTTACTTCTTGGTTGTGGACGATTTTGGTATTGATAATAATTCGATTTCAGGACTAGTGTTGATTGGCAATTGGTTATTTGATCATACCTTTAAAGTACACATTCTATTCCTTTCGTTTATATATAAGTTATATATATCATATTGTTTTATTTGACTAGTCATAATATATAGATCTTTATTTACAAGGATATTCAGTTTGTTTATAAATAAGTTATATTTATCATATTGTTTTATCTGACTAGTCATAATATATAGATCTTTACTTATCAAGATATCTGTGACACCCTAGGCAAATACCACATCGGTTGTGGCCTGGAGAGATGTTGGGTTCATAAGATAACATTCGCCTTACAATGACACAATGCGTTTTGTGGTATACTGCGAGTGGGGTTCCTAGGAACTGGCGGTTAAGCGTGCTCATGTGAAAGTAGTACTGGTATGGGTGACCTGCCGGGAAGTCTTCACATGAGAGCCACAAAGCAAAGCCGTGAGCCTGCAGGCAAAGCGAACAATATTGTGGTTTGAGTAAGGCGGGGTGTTACAAGTGGTATCAGAGCCACTCTTGAGCCGTTGAGGATGGTGGGGCAAACCTCATCGAGGACGATGAGTCCCTGGGGGGTTGATTGTAACACCCTAGACAAATCACACATCGGCTGTGGCCTGGAGATATGCTGGGATCATAAGATAACATTCGCCTTACAATCACACAACGCGTTTTGTGGTCTACTGCGAGTGAGGTTCCTAGGAACTGGTGGTTAAGCGTGCTCATGTGAAAGTAGTACTGGTATGGGTGACGTGCCGAGAAGTCTTCACATGATGGCCACAAAGCAAAGTCGTGAGCCTGCGGGCAAAGCGGACAATATTGTGATCTGAGTAAGATGGGGTGTTACAATATCATTTGTGGTTAATCATATGTTGTTAATCTGATTATTGTACGCTTTCGTTGCGTATGATATATATGTTTGATTGAAATAGTTATTCTAATCTCATTATTGCACCTTTCCTATGTTTAACACTCTTTATGTTTCATAAATATGCGTAGATTTGGAAAAAGCAGAAAAAAGATCTTTGTGTTGGTTTAAACTTCCAATTTACATAAATCCTAATAATGGTGGTCCTCGAGCATGACATATCGCAAAAAAGATCTCTAGACAATTCTAATGATCACGAGCATGAAGCATCCAAAAAATCTAAAACATTGGTGTCTGCATACTTGTCTCCCAAAACTAAGACTCAAGTACAAGTCATTTGTGAAACCACACAATTTTGTGTTGGGAGCGAAGCACATGTGAAGCCGTTGAAGAAGTTAAGCAATACCGACATATCACGGGACTTACGTTATAATAAAGACAAAAGATTAAAACCTCCAAAATCAAGAAGAATCGACTCTACTCGTTCAAGAGAAACGGGTAAAGTTAAATATTTAGAGCCAACATGTTTAAAAGATGGTCGGATTCTAGTTCCAAAAGTCAACACCACATCGCGTAGGAAAACTTCAAATATTACAAATGCCTATGATTGCCAGATTCGGAAGACCTTTGATGGGGAAGACAAGTTGGTGGGCTCTCAGTTGGATGAGAATAATAAACTCAAGAACACCAAATTACCAATTATATGGAAACATTCCAATTCTTCAAAAAATGGTTATGCCCAAATATCCACAAGCACATCCACCTTTTTATCACAGAAGGAAGTAGTTAGATCACAAGAAATTGAAAAGGCAAAAATCTTGTTCGATGTTACTTATAAACAAGCATCATACCGAAACAAGTTGGAGCTAAATGGAAAAAAGCATCACCATTTGAAGGTTTTACCCGAGGTGAAACAGATAGTCAAGCAAAAGCTAAACCTAATGGATGCAAAGAAAGTAAGTGGCCCCGTTCTTGGTGTTGAAGTTGGCAACACATTTAAATACAGACAACTACTTGATTTGTTTGGTCTTCACTGCCAGCATCTAAAAGGTATTGATTATACCAAGATTAGAGGTAAGAATTTAGCAATCAGCATTGTTGACTCTCATCGTTATTTGAATGAAAGTGAAAGGAGTGACATGCTAACTTATTGCGGTGAAGGAGGTATTGGAGTCTTTGGGCGTAAGTCTCCTCCCAAAGACCAAAAGCTTGAACGAGGTAATCTTGCGTTAAAAAATTGCATAGATGAGAAATCCCCTGTTCGGGTCATTCGAAAAATTATAGGGGATGAAAACATTAAGATGTATGTGTACGTTGGATTGTACATTGTGAAAAAATGTGTACAAACAAGAAGTGACGAAGGCAAGACTCTATTCAAGTTTGATTTACACAAAATCCCAGGGCAACCTCAACATCAAATGAGTTTCAATACTTCCAGGTATTACCGCATATGGATTTGAATTATATCGTTTCAAACTTTTTTGCCACGACGGTCATGGCTAAAAGTGGTCGACTTTCATGACTAAAAGCGATTGTGGCTAATGGTTAGATAAGTTCGTGACGAAAGGTTTTAGCCACGA
Organism: Tanacetum coccineum; assembly: GCA_026074375.1. NCBI lineage: Eukaryota > Viridiplantae > Streptophyta > Magnoliopsida > Asterales > Asteraceae > Tanacetum > Tanacetum coccineum. The sequence goes on along the minus strand of BQNB010007385.1, from coordinate 76,356 downwards.
AATGTCGTGGCAAAAAGTGTAATATTAGAATAGGATTACATATTTTAGCCACGACAAGTCATGGTTAAAAGTATGGACTTATTTTAATGAGTCGCGGTTAAAAGTAGAATTTAAAATAGTGTTACACTTGTAGCCACGGCCGGTGGCTTAAAGTATAATTTTATTTTAATTGACCTTTTTCTTATTATATCTTTAAAAACTCTTTACAACGACGGTCGTGGCTAAAAATGGTTGACATTCGTTATCGAAAGCTGTTGTGGCTAATGGTTGGATAAGGACGTGGCAAAGGTCTTTAACTACGAGTTTTTAGCCACAACCTTTTAGCCATGAATTGTCGTGGCAAAAAGTCTTTAGTCATGACCTTTGTTTTTTTAGCCACGACTTTAGGTCATAGCTAAAAGTGTCGATTTTTGTAGTGCAACTTTACTTTTTTTCTATGGTTTAATTTTTCTTACGATTGAATTTGATGAGTTTGGTTTTTGTATTAAGGTTTTCATGATCCGTTGGGCGCTTCTCTGATGTGATAGCACGGGTGATCTCTATCATGTTACAAAGTCTTCTCTTTCCAAAATTTTCTTATCAGACATCACACGTGGTGGCATTGGACATTCAGGAAGTGAAGTGTTGTGTACTCTTATTTCTAGTTATCTAATTGCTTGTAATAGTTAGACCCCCCTCGTGATTTGTCATGCTTGTTAGCTTGGCAAACATGTGAGGCTTTCATTCTCTAGTTCAACTACTTTTGTTAAGTCTTGTTTTGACGTTATTCACTCGGACTTGTGGACTTCCCCACTTCCGAGTGTTCTAGGTTTTAAATATTATGTCTTATTTTTAGACCATTATTCTCGTTACGCGCGGGTTTATTTTGAATCGTAATTTTTCAATACTCATTTAAATGTAAAATTTAGTCATTTGAATGTGACCATGGTGGTGAATTTGATAATCATGCCCTTCAAAAATTGTTTGCTGCTAAAGGCGTTCAATTTCATTTTTCATGCTCCAAAACGTCCTAACAAAATTAATGACAAAATTCATACTTTGCTATTTAAAGCACACCTCCCTCCTCACTTTTGGGTCGAAGCACCTAATATGGCCACCAATCTTTTAAATATATTACCATCTAGTTCCATTAACTATGATGTCTCTTACACCTTGTTGTTTGGTACCAAACCCGATTACACTCTTTTATGTGTCTTTGGTTGCTTGTGATACCCACATTTGTATGCTAATAACAAACTTGAACCACATGCTACATCATCAATATTTTTAGGTTACATATCAAACCATCGAGGGTATAGTTTTCTTGATTTGGAAACAATCAAAATCACTATTTCTCGTCATGTTACCTTTAATGAGACCATCTTTTCTTATGGTTCAATGACGGCAACCTCACCCCTTCTAACACTTTTTTTTAACATGCCTTCGAATTTATTTAATCGTGTAATTCAAACATCACTTGCCAATTCACCACATGAGCCTATTCAACCTAATGCTACCTCTCGTAGTATTGTTCCCACAAGTATTACACTTGTTCCCACAAATACTACCACTCGTGATACTTATTTTTACCGTATCCTTTACCTAAGTTGTATAGTGAAACTTTTAATGACTCCGGTTGGTATAATGCTGTGTGTCTGATGAATATAATGCACTTATTAAAAATAATACTTGAACACTTGTGTCGTGACCCAAGAATCCGAACATTGATTGTGCCATGTTGTTGTTTCGGCATAAGTATTTTGTAAATGGTACACCTAGTCGCTACAATGATGGTCTTGTAGTGAATGGCAACACTCATTAGCTCTCTAGCATTGATGTTGATGAGACATTTAGTCCGGTTGTTAGACCCACTGCTATTTAAATTGTTTTTAGAAAGGCTGTCAAGATCGCGAGTAAACTCGTAAGATCGTAATAAGATCGTACGATCTTACGTGTTTACTAGCTAAGATCGTGTAAGATCGGCATATGATCGCATCAAGGGTGGGATCGTATGTAAGGTCATGAGATCGCACACCTATTTCTATTTTCTTTTCATTTTTTTTATCTTTTGAGTCCACATCACCTGCTTAGGCCCAAAAACAAATGAGCTTTACTAATGTCTGATAACTAAACCATTAGCGTTTCATTAGTTTATACCTAGAGGGTGTTTGTTTCTGCTTATATGTGGGTTTATGAGCTTTTTTTTATTTCGGCTTATATCTCATAAGCCCTAATTTTTTAGCTTATTTTGAGACTTACGGGTTTATATTAGTTTATCATATCGTAATAAACTTATATAAGCCCACAAGTCTCAAAATAAGCGAAAAAATTGAAGCTTATGAAAAACAAGTTGAAATCAAAATAATTCGAAAAATTGTGTTTTACTTTTACTTTGGTGTTTCAAATTTCATCTTTGACATATTTAAGAGGATATTATATGAGTTTATCTTTGATTTTGTATAGAAATGAAAACAATTTGACTCATTTGTTCTTTGTTTATAAAACATGACAAATTGGTAGCATCTTACGATCTAGATCCGATCTTACGATCTCGATCTTGCAAAGACAAAAACGATCGACAAAAACGATCCCAGGTGGGATCATGATCTTGACAACCTTGGTTTTTAGTCTTGCTGTTCCACGACATGTCATGTTCATCAGCTCGATGTCAAGACATGGGGATCTTTTAGAGACTTTATATGTATCAACCTCCTTGTTTTCGGGACACAACGCGTCCTGATCATGTGTGTTTATTACAATGATCCCTATATGGCCTTAAGTAGGCTTCACGAACTTGGTTTCAGCGCTTTGCCGCCTTTATTACTCGTGTTGGGTTTTGTCATTCTCTATGTGACTCGTTATTTATCTACTGACATGGGATTGATGCTGCTTATTCACTATTGTATGTTGATATTGTTTTGACAGCCCTTCTCCATCATTATTACAACGAATTGGTTCTTGCTTACGTCAGGAGTTTTCTATGACATATCTTGGTTTACTTAATTATTTCCTTGGTGTTTTGGTTACTTGAACTTCTTCTGGGATGTTTTTTTCACAACAGAAGTATGCTTCCGAGCTTGTTGGGGTGGGCTCACATGGTTAGGTGTAATCTATGTCGGACACTTGTTGACACCGAGCTGGATCTGATTCGACTTTACATCGAAGTCTTTCGGGTACTTTTCAATCTTACTTTTACTACTACATAAACTGGTTTTTCCATAGTTTTTTTCCACCGAAAAAACAGTGTGAAATTTCACACGGAATACCGACAAATTACACACCATTTACACACTAAATTGTTGACAAGTTTTTTTGAAATCCGTTAGACTTCCGTGGGAAAATTGTGGCAGATTTTGCACATATTAGTCACCCACAAAATTATGTAGGATATTTTATCTATGTTACTCACGGATTTCACACAGTATTATTTGACAAAATAACTATTTAAACACAAAGATATGTGGGTCACTAGCTGCGTATTACTCAAAAATTTCCCACAAATGTTGTTTTTGTCACCTGTGGGAAATATGTGTAAATACCCACAGAGATCCCACAAAAAATATCGTCTTTATGTTTTTGTGGAACAAAGCATTTTATAATTGTGGGTATCTACACATGTATGTTCTGTATGTCTAAATATATCAAAAAAATTGTAAAAGAAAACGATTGTCTCTGGGAAAGTTGTGGTTAATTTCCCACAGGTTACCTACCAAATATTATAAATCCGTGAGAAATATGTGTGTAAATACTCACGGATTTCCCACAAAAATATCGTCTTTATGTTTTAGTATAGTTATGTAGTTTCATATTATACGTGTTTGTTTATTAACGTAACTAATTATTTAGTATGTCTTCATATGTGTTTGTAGTTTCATATTATATGTGTTTATTTATTAACGTAACTATTTATGTGATAAGTGTATTGTTAGGTTTATATATAACTTTTTTGCTAAACAAACCAATGTTATATGTGTGGATATCTAAACGTGTATGTTCCCATGTCCGTTGATGACATTCATTGTATGTATAGATGTTTTGTATGTAGGTATACGAACGTGTATATATGTGAACGTGTAACTATATAAAAAAGTCAAAGAAAACGATTATGTATGTGAAAAAGTCATTGGTAATTTCCCACAGATTACATACCAATATGATAAATCTGTGGGAAATATGTGTGTAAAATACCCACGGATTTCCAACAAAAAATATCGTCCTTATGTTTTTGTATACTTAAACAATCCCACATTACTTAGTATGTTGCTGTAGTTTCATATTATATGTTTTTGTTTTTTTAACATAACTATTTATGTGAGTATCCTACGGTATAACTTATTTGTGTAACACACTAACACTTACATGCTTCCACATGACTTATTTGTGTAACACTTATGGGAGTGGTGAATACCTAGGGGGTGAATATGTTCTTTTCGGTTTCTTTTAAGTTTGACGAATTCTAAAAAATAATGCAATGTATATATAGAAAATTGGTTTCTACGACGTCTAGTTCTGACATCGTAAGCTCGCAGTCTCGTTTAGGGTTGGAATCACACTGAGTTGATCGTGACGACGCCAGCGTGTGACGGTGTTATGATGGCCGTCTTATTAGTCCCGAAACACATCAAAAATTCACTTTCTGAGCACTTTTGATGACCACGGCAGAGATGCCGATCACGATCTTAAGACTTGGATTTTTCATCCGTTCTTCGTCCAAATGAGCTCAAATTTTGTACGTTTCAAGAAAATGTGTTCCAAATCACCTAAAACTCAAAAAGAATAAAACGAGCTTTGCAAGATATGTATGCTAAAAAGTGTAGTTATCTAACACAAAAGAATTTAAAAATTCTTTCTATTTAATGGATTCAAACTTTTAACGAACTTTTACTTTAACTCTATCTAATTAATTTATCTATATTCATTTTACACAAACGTATTTTCCAAAATTCCCCGCAAAACTAAAATTAACTTTCCCCAAATTCTATTGATAATAAAACTTTCCCCCTAAAAACTTGAACGAAAATTATTTACTCCAAGTAGCCCTGAATTGTCTATCCACATACACCACAGCCACTTCACACAAATCTCACTCATTTTTCATCAGCCACCATTCTTTTTTCTTCTCCAACAAATCACTCATGCCTCATGTCTTCTCCGTTCCGGTTTGTTCTAGTCCATTTATTTGGTTTTAAAATTGGCTTTCAATTAGTGATTTGTTGTAATAACTAACGATATGCCTATTTTTATACCGTATTTCATTGTAGTTAGAAGGGGCTGCAACAATGCCAATCTCATTGGGTCAAATACTATGTTTGGTATTTTTTACTTATCTATTTAATTGGGTTTTTGTTTTACTTTTATTGTTTTATGAGTTTTATTGAAGATCGAGTTTGATATGTATAAATTTGGTAGTATAATTGTAGTGCTTGCATATATTATATAATTTCATGTGCTGGACCCAATGAGGTGGTTTTTTTATACTTAAGTGAGTCATATTGTTGTTGGGTTGTTGCCTCATAATCTTTTGTAAGCCTTTTGTGATGAGTTTTTCCTATACTTTAATGCCCTTTTTTTTTTTTTACTTGTGGGATCTATTTCATTTTGCTTTCTTGGAGCACTTACTTATGAGCCGCTTATACTACGTGTTGATATAGGACTAAGCTCATGTTCCACTTAATTTCATACCAAATTCCTGTTAGAGAACATCCATGAAAACATACACATGTGTGGAACATGTTTACACATGAAACTAAAAGGCAATTGCCGTCGATGTGAGATTGTCAATATTTTCTGAAAGATAATATAGAGATGAAATCTTTGTACAACGTGCTCATGTGTATGATTTATATGCATACAACCCCCGTCGCGTTTATAACTAACTAAGGTTAGTTACAAAATGTTTATATGTTTGTTATTGAATTTTTATGCATAGAGTGGGTTTCTTATAATTAGGCATGAATTAGGGATACTTCACACTTCATCTTGTTGAATAACCTTGAGCTTTATCTACACCATATGCCCAATCCCATAGAGTTGCGTATGTACTTTACACTTATTTTCTCGAAGTGATCCAATTTTCGTACCTGTAACCGAACTTAAGGTAATCGACAAAAATGAAACATATTAAAAAAAAAGGCTTTGTTGAGTAGCACTGAATGTTCTGTTGACTAATATATATAGTCATTCATTTGAATTTTAGATGTAGACTACCCTTTTTGTTTTATATTGTTGATGAGAAGTATGCCTCCTTGATTTATACATGCGTTATGTGTTTGGTTGATGATTCTGGTTTGTCAAAGATGGGTTATATTCATGCAGACAGTAAAACTTATTATATTGTTCTATATACAATATGTTTCTTGTTTTTCAACCTGAGGTTTACATTTTATTGTTACAGATCATTGCACACTTGTTTCGATAGTATCTTATTATTGCAATCATCACCACGTCTCACTAGTATCTATGTTCCTAAAGGGATTGGTACCTCCCCCATACATTACAAGGTTGGTTGTACGTTTATCCAAGATATGGTATACAAACCTCAAAATTACTTTAATCACTTGATTAAATGATTACTTGTCTTAAATTGATGTATTTTTTGTGTGTGGATGTGCAGTTAAGTTACTTATTTAGAGTTAAGCATGACATCTACTCAGATTGATTGTGGGTGATTGCTCGAAGCTATTGATTTGGAAGCTTATGCCGATGTCGAAGCTGTTGTTTTTTATCGAGATCCCCAACATATGCTGTAACTTAGATTGTTTTTTTTATCGAGATCCCAAACATATGCTGTAACTTAGAATGTATAATGTTAACTATCATTTTGAAATAAATCAAAAATTCTGGTTCATATAGTTCATGTCGGTTGATTTGCTTAACAATATCTAATTAAGCACGAGTTTCTGAATCGAAAAAGGGTTATTTAGCAAAGAATTTTGCTCGTTGTTATTGGCAGATTTCTAATAGTGAAAATTTTCTGTGGGAAACTTGTGGAAAATAATTTGGGTGAAACCGTGGGTAAAAAACCGTTGGAATTTTGATTGCCGCCCCAAAAAAAAGCGCCAACCTAAAAACATATTCGTTTACAATTTCAGTCTAAAAAGTGGGATAATATCCGTGAAAAAACCGTGGAAGATAACCACAAGTTAACAGTGGTCGGGAGAATCAACAATTTTGTTTGAAATATTTAGCAAACCCGTATATGGCTTCTGTTCCGTTGAGAAGGTTTTTATTTTGAGGAAGATTGAGAAATCATACGTTTTTTGAGCCAAATTTATTCATATTTTTTGATTTGCTTTCACCAAGTAATACATGTTTAATAGTGATATTCAAAGCCCAATAAATCATAAATTTGATTCACAAATCATTGCCCTAAAATGAGTTGTGATAATGATTAATTTAAATTTGCTTTTGCTATTAGAAAATTCAGTATTTTACTTATATTGCAAAAACGAGAGACTTTTTAACATTGATTCGAATTTTTTTACACATAATGTTTGTTTAAAAATTTAAGATATATATTAAAATTGAAATAATTAATTTTCCAAATTCAAAATAAATCTATACTACTTTATAATGGAAATTTCACTCATTTTGTAAGAAAGAGTAGGCAATTAGAATTGAAAAGTTTAAAATTTGTACTTAGCAAAGGGGGGCGATTTCTTAGAAGAAACTAAATTGCCTACAAACCCATTCCTACTATTAATATGTGTAATTATGTTATTTGATAAATTAAGATGCTTTGATTGCTATTAGGCTAATCTTGCTATAATCTCTAGATTTGTCATGCCTTAGTAGTACTTAAACGCTAATGCCCAGGTTTTTAGTTGTTGTGGGTTTTGAGTTTTTGGGGGTGGTGGTATGGGCTGGGCTAATGAGCTATGAACAAGTGTGTTTTGACGTGGTAGTAAAAGGTATCTTGGCTATGGTCGTAGAAATGTCTCATTCACTATCTCTCTTCTCTAACCACCGCTCGGCGCTGCCCCCACCACCATTTTTATTTTTTTTTTGGTTGGCCCCCTCCTTCTTGGATTTTGTTGGGGATGGTACTCTGGCACCGCGTGCTAGCGGGGTCGTTCGTGTGTGTTCGAACGTGTCAAGCCCCCCCCCCCCCCCCCCAAACCCCTCCCCTATAGAGATAGATGGCGGTGTGGGGAAGGTATTCGTGAGGTTTGCTGCCCGCCCACTCGCCAACGTCGTTTAATATGTGTTTTTTAGGTATTTTTTAATATTTTAATAGAAGTATCAAATTTGGCATTTTTTTTTTAATATTTTAATAGAATTATATGATTTGGCATGTTTTGAGGGTTTTTTGTTATATATTTTGAAGGTTTATGTTTTCAAATGTTTTTTTATAGATGGAACGAGTGTTATGATAATGAAGATGAACTACAATCATTTAGGCATAAGGCACGACAACAAGATAAAGTATACGATGAACGTGAAGAAAGCTGTTGGATTCTGCATCTTTGCACCGGTATATTCTATCTGAAAGGTCATGAAGGGGTGATGAATGAAGTTCCTGATGGTGCTGCAATCTTTGCATCCAGTTATTGGCTTAGGAACAGCGACATGTATCGAGTTTAATTACTCTTATCAATATTTTAGGACGACAATAAACGTTACATTTAAAAGATACATTTTTACGTGTGTATGGTACTCGTGTTATGTAACTTTTATAGACTAACATTTAAAAGATACATTTTAGTCTATACATAATTATTCTAGGCGTGTCATATTTTAGTATGTTTATTTTAGACGTGTTATATTTTTGGCATGATTAGATTTTCATTAATCTCTATTAGCTGGATCCTTAGATGTAGCATTAGTCTTGAGCTCAAGTCTTATCTATCTATATCTATACTTCTATACTACATTATAAAGCATTTTTCACACATTCTTGAAAAGAGTAGGATGTTGAAAGTTGAAAAATATACAAGCCTTGAAAACTAAATGTACAAGTCTTGAAAACTAAGAATCTTGACATTAAATGTGTGACGAAAAACTTAGAAATGTACAAGTTTTGGAAACTAAATGTACAAGCCTTAGAAACTAATAATCTTGACATTAAATGTGATTGGTAAAATTTGATGACTTGACAAAAATATCTTGGCCGGATTTAATGACATTAAATGTGTGATTGGTAACTGATTTGTAATATGGAATTCTTTGTGGCTTATAAATACAAGTTGACCCGTTTTTGAAAAACTTAGAAATGTACAAGTTTTGGAAACTAAATGTACAAGCCTTAGAAACTAATAATCTTGACATTAAATGTGATTGGTAAAATTTGATGACTTGACAAAAATATCTTGGCCGGATTTAATGACATTAAATGTGTGATTGGTAACTGATTTGTAATATGAAATTCTTTGTGTCTTATAAATACAAGTTGACCCGTTTTTCGACCAGAACCGGTTGAACCTGCTGGGTCGAACCGGGTTTCAAAACATTATGTTTAATCTCCAAACCATCAAACTTTTATTATTTTTTGTTTATAACCTATAAACTTTTTTTATCACTACAATTATTTACCGCTAGGAATTCCCGCGGCTATGCGCGGGTACTCGTCCAGTATATAATAATAAGTTGGGATCACTTAATTAGAGAAGAAAACAAAAAACATGGTTGTTATGCACTATTTACCACACAAAAATAATGAAAGACACCATTTTCATGTGGAATGAGTCTAAGGGTATCAAAACACATTTCTATTCCATTGTGATGGGGTCATCATCAACCAAACATTTGTATATAACTTTCATTCCATTACTTGAATCTCATATCCTTTAAACAAACGGCCCTGATTTCATACGGTTAGGATTAATTGTGGAACTAATAAAAAGGGCTGCTAAGCAATAAAACATCGCTTTCTGACTTATCGGCGACAATTATATTTAGATTGGGATAGGATATAAAGGACTTTCTAAAACTACTATTTGACACCCTTCATTGTTTTTGGGTTTTATTTATTTATTTATTTTGGATAATGGTTTCTGACTTTTTTTCCTACTAATCCACATGGTTTGAGCCCACTGTTATACAGACTCAAACAAGGTAAACCTTTCCTTTTCAGAAGGTTGGCGTGACCACTTAAGATTTTTAGCACCTAGCAAGAATTGAACTTGAGACCTCACACATTTTTTTACTTTTTTTATTTTTACAATTTTATTTATATTATAAGACTGTGAAAGCCTTTTTCGCCTTCTTTCTCAAGTCCTCATTTACCACACTTTCAGCCATCAGAATCACCGGTTTTTCATTTTCTTTTTCTTTCAGTTCACAGTTCCAAAACAGATTCTCGTGAGACATTCCAAACATGGGGCCTAATTCAGTGTTTGTCCGCAGGCTGTGCATTTCTAATAGTGCCAGGGTTTTAGTGTATTGATAACAAAAAAGACAGGTGTTGTTTATTAGTAGGATGAATGAATGCATATACCTGGTAGTTTTGCGGATCAACTTCTAGCAAGACCGTTAGAGGGAAACGGTGCCGCATATTTTCTTGTTCTTCCTCCTCGTGTCGTTGGCTCTGAATATCCAAAAGTGGGGTCGCATCAGTGATTTGTGCGTGACTGGGTAAATCACATGTCCACCCATACAACAGCGATGGTATTTCGACAGAGCATTCCTACGACTGTTAATGTAAAGTTAGCCATTTACCGATGCAATGAACATTATAACTAATTATGAATATATATTAAAATATATACAATCTGACCAAAAAATATGGCAAAGAGCAACAGACGACCTCATTGCAGCCTATTTTGTTGTTGTCGTTGCTTTCTGCCAATCATAGAATTATGACATAATTTAATTTATTTTGAACATTTTAGAAAATAAAGAAAATAAAATAAAACAAAGTGAAATCATACCTCAGCCATAGCAGAAGTAATGACTTCTCGAATGGGTTCAGTAGCATCACCAATATACTTCAGCATATGTGGAATCTTCATTCTGCCAAGATGTGATTCATCAAATAGAAAAGATGAGCATTCTTCCATTTTGTGGAAAACTAAAAGGGGGGTTGAATAGTTTTACCGCTTTTTCTATTTTTGGTTTATGTATGTTTGTAAAACTTAGATTCGACTTTTTGTGAATTCAATGGTCGCACAATATGAACAATATAAGTATATGAAACGATAAAGTAAAACAAGAGATAAGAGTAAGAACAATCAAACCACAACGCGAGGATTTATAGTGGTTCAGTAATGAAGCACCTCTTCGCCCTACTCCACTCCCCGAGCACCAAACTCGAGAGTTTTCTTCACTATGTCAACAAACTCCCTTATGGCGGAGAAAACCGTACACAACGTTGCTTACACCGATTTACGACACAAAGCTAAATGTCGAGTTCTAATCTTAGCTAGAACCAATCTAACACAACACAACTTCACGACTTCACAACTTCACAACTTCTTCACAACTCCACACCTTCTTCACAACTTCACAACTTCTTCACAACTTCATCTCCCAAACTCTACTCCCTCGTCTTTACAACTTTCACCACTTTCTTCACAACTTCAAAAAACTGACTTACTCACACTACTTATATCAAACTATTACAATACTTGTTAAGATCACCACGATCCAACCTAACTTACAAAGTCATAAAGATCTAGCTTCTACACACAACTTACAAGATATACATTGATTACAAATATGTTGATATGGATGCAACAGTTTGCTATGCACCTAAGGTGTAATCACTTCTTTACTGATGATGGAAGTATTTTCTCTTGTACTTGAGAATTGAGCTTGGATCACGTAGAAACAAAGCTTTATGATAAATGATCAAAGGATTTAGAGCGATGTGTGGTGTTTTAGAACAGAAAGATGAGTGCAAAGGTGAAAAAATGTTGGGGATAGTCCAGTATTTATAGGAAAAGCTGGAGGAGTGGGTCTTGGCCGTCCCCTTAATAGGGTGCCGGACCCCCTTATAATTAAGGGGGCTGCCATTTTCAGAGCTCCCCTTTTTGTACCTCTTCAGGGGAGGTGTTTATGACTTTTTCTAGCTGTTTTAGTTTGAATATTAGAAATTCTATAACTGTTATTTTGAATAAAACATTTTTTAAATGTAGCAAAATGTTTTGTGATGTATTATTAAAAATGTTACAACATTTATAAAGTTTGAGCTGAATAAAAATTTCTTTGATCATAAAATGCATTAAGCATTTATTTATTCATACTTTAAGTGATAGTAAATGTTGAAATGGAATTTAACTCCTACTTACTTGTTTACGTTTAATTTACGTTGAACGTTTTTATATTTTGTGATTATCAAAACATAGAGATGTGAAAGATATTAATAATCTTGTTAGGCATTATATTTTATCAACAATCTCCCCCTTTTTGATGATTACAAAATTTAAACTCATTAAATGTAAAATTATTTTTAAATAAGTGTTTAGTGAGTTTCATGTCCCCAATTTTTTTCTCCCCCTTTTGTAGAATCATAAAGGATGTCGAGGGATTGTAGGTAAAATCGACAAGAAATAAATGCTCTCCTTGATCTTGTGTGGCTCCCCCTTGTTCGAGGGCACCAAGGAATTGAGCTATAGTTTCTTGGCTACAAAATGGGTTAGAACAATACAAATATTTCTAACATGTAGCAAGGAAGAAAAATATGGCATACAACCAAACAATGTTTCATTCATTAAAGTAAAATAAGTGTGTGAAAACACACTCTTGCATACTAGGAAAATAAACATTAACCTACATGAAATTAAAATTACATATAAAGTCCTATTAATAGTAAAGCTTCATTAGGACTTGCTTGACAAATGGTGGTTGTAATTATTTGAGAGACTAAAACATATAGTATGGTTTAGTTTGGGGGGAGGATGGTGGAGGTGGTATGATGATGATTGGTGTTTGAGAGCATAGTTCCAAGTATATGAAAACATATCTTGAGTTCATTCTTAAACCCAAAGATGAGGGATCGGTTTTGTTTATAAAACAAAGCATGGAGTTTCATGTGCTTCAAGTAACTTCCACGGAATAGAATGCTTAATGTATGTGGTGAAGGTGGGAGTTATCAAAATTGGGACATCAAGTGGGGTAATTAGGGAAAGAGTGAGAGTGATGTCTATTGATGCATTTTCTTGAGTTGGATGTGGTGGAGAAACCCTTGGAGGAGGAGATGTTGGTGGGTTCAAGTAACCATTTGGTGAAAGTGATGTTGATGAGGTTGGTGATTTGGGTATGTAATCAATTGAAGATGAAGAAGTGTCTTTGGTTGATGGTGTTTTGGAGGGTGCATTAGGAGCACTAGGTGATGAAATTGGAAGTTTGGGTGATGGAGTTTTTGTGTCATCTTGGGTTAAATCCACAAACAATTGTTTTGGTGGAATGATGTTGATTTTTGGTCTCTTGGAGACTTTGGAAATAGAGGCTCTAGTGGAGGCCATGGAGGTTTATGGTGGTTGATGATGAATGAGGGAGATGGTGAATTGGTGATATGCATTTGGAGGGAATTTATAAGAAGAGATTTGTTTGAAAATGGAATGAATTTGAATAAGTTTAGGATATTCCAAATTTTGTTCGAGCATTCTGGGCAAATATAGCTGATACAAGGTAAAAGAGGGCAAAAAGCAGAAAAAATACTGTTTTACCCGTGAAAACTATGGGCGGTCCCTTTAAAATTAAGGGGGTCGACCTTGATGAATTAAAGGGGCCGCCCACTGTTGGTTCCATTTTTCACAGAAAATCGATTTTTCTCAGAATTTTTATGAGGGTATTTTTATTTTGGTGGTTTATTTGCAGCAAGCCCTATAGAGTTTTTATAAGCACATTTAATCATATAACATATAATAAACACATTGAATCATGAAACCAAAGTGGCATAGCTAATTGATTTAATAAAACAACCAAAGGTTTAAGGCATCATAGCAAACAAGTACCTAAAAGATAACCAACACATAAGTCTTTCCGAATAAATCGGATGATCACCACACAAGTTGTTAATAACATACACATAATTAAGTTAGAAATTGTTTCAAACTAAGCTTAGCCATCAAGCTCACTTCACTCCTATGTCTTCATTTCTTCTTCTTGCTAAACACTCCTTTTAGTGCCTTTCCAAATGATTTGAAACCTCCGCGCATCTCCTTATGCATTTGTTGCGTTTGGTTGAGCAAGTCGGTTTGACGTTCAAAGAGAGTTTCATCGGTTCGTTCGGAAACGGAAGGCATTTGGTAGTTTTGGTAGTTGAGTGGATCAAGAGAGTTAAGATAGGTTGTAGGAGATGGAGTACTTGCACGAGAAGTTTCGACATCATCATCATCATCATCATGTTGATGAGATGACGTACCATGATGATGAGAAGATGAAGATGAGACGGAATGGCGTGCCTTGCCACGATCACTTCGAGGTCGTCGAGTTTGTTTAAGAGCAAGAGGACGCATGACTCGATCAACAATGTCATAAATGCCATTGTCGAGATGAGGATATGCTTCCATGATGTGTCGATAGAGACGAGTCAAGAACATGCCATATGGAAGATTTGCGGTTGGATTGGCTCTAGCACATTCGATTCTTTTGACAAAGAAGTAAGCAAGATTGTATTGTTCCTCGGCAACAACACAATACAACATGTGAGCAAGACAAGCGGGGAGATGGTCCCGATGTCCCCCGAGTCCGAACACATTCTCTCGAATGAGTTCTTCCCATTGCTTCATGTCGGGGCTTAGTTCTTTAGTGAGGATTTGATTTGGAGTAAGAGTGACGGTTTGACTCTTAATGGTACGGTCTACCATGACACGTTCCAATTCAAGAAGTCGACGAATATCGTCGGGAGTAGGAAGGTCGGTGGAGTATGGTCCCTCGGTTTCTTGAGAATACTCAAGAGATGCAAGGTCCCACTCGTTGGTGAAAACGGCTTGACCGTTGTAAGGAATTTTGAGGATTTGACCGAATTGAGCAAGAGTGAGAGTTATGAATTCATGTTGAATCATAAAAGAGATGACAAGATAGCCATATTCATCGGTTTGAACCGTGACTTGACTATAGAAGTCTAGAATAAATCTCGGAACAATCGGTTCGTTGATTTTAAAGAGACAATCGAAGCGAATGTTTGTGAAGAGACGCTCGATGTTGTTGGATTTGTAATAGGCTTGATCAACAACACGACCTTCGTGAATGTTGCGATTTTCAATGGATTTGTAGAATTTGGCAATGGTAGGAGAGATGCCGGGGATTTTGGATACTTTTGGGATGTAGGATTTAGTAAGGGATATATCGGTGGTAGTGGCTCTTGGCATTTTGTCACCTAAACAATTTATCAACAACATAAAATGTTATACAACAATATAATAAGGAAAATGGAATTAAGTTTTTGAAAAATGACAAATGTGGGACAAGGATTACTTCGACACTAAAAATAACTCCTAAGAAGTGATCCATATGTTCCTTAATTTATTTTTGACTTAATCTCGGATGTCGAAAAATATATATTAGTTATATATTTCAACATCAAGACCATGAACCAAACACTCCCTTATTAATATGAAATTTGTTTAAGCTTGTCAAAAAAAAATATGTCAAGTATATATCATGTTGACAAGTATAAGTATATTATTTTTAACTTGATAAAAGTTAAGTGGTGTTTGTTTTTATTCAAAAATCGTGTTTTAAAAGGTTGAACCAAACGCCCCTTTATTTGATACTAATCGCAAAATATATCAACATATATATGAATTATATATCTTGATGACTTATACAAGCTAGTTAAGTGTTTACACAAGTGACAAAACTATGGTGATGGTCATTTCGACTCTAAAAGTTGATCCTAAGAAACTAACCAAACACCCCTTTATTTTGATAACACATTTTTCTATTGATTCGAAAAGTATACATTTAGGAATGTACGTTTTGATGGACAAAGTAATGTTGTTTTACCATGTTTTTGGCATGAATCAACAATGTATAAACTTTGTTTTAAGAAAAAAAAATGTATATTTATGAGAATTTTGAACCCAAAAAAAAATTATGACTCAATTAGTGTTTTGATTCAATCCTATCAAGAATGTAGTATTCCTACGACTACAGGTATCATTATAGTTATGGAAATCCTTGACTAAAATGAAAAGTATGAAAATGATGAAGAACACCCAATTTTGATTGAGAGCAAAATTGGATGAAATCAAATGAAAAAAATGATGGAAAACTTACAATCGATGTTGTTGATTGATTTGTTAGTGATTACCCCTTACGATTTTTGGTTAAATGGATGATTTGAAGTTTTGATTTTGGTGGTTATGGTGTTGGGTTTTCGTCATAGAAAGTAGAGGAGGAAAGGGAAGAGAGAAATGGTGTTTGGGATAATAAATTCGTCTGAAATGTGGTGTTTTAATTTTCCAGTAGTCGGTCCCCTTAATTAATTAAGGGGGCCGCCCAATTTACACGGCCGGTCCCCTTAATTTTAAAGGGGCCACCCTCAATTTTTTTTTGATTTTTGGCCAGTTTTTGTGAGAATGAATATTGACAATTTTTAATTAACCCTTTGTTTTATTAAAAAATTTCTTTGACTATTTCGGACAAGATAATCAAGACGTCAATTTGAGAGGTGATTTAAAGATGAGTTTTCTTGCAAGGAGGAGGAATTAATTTATTTGAAAAGAAAATTAATTGATTCGATTTAAGATGAGACAAGAATAGATAGTGAAAATAATGAAATAGCAAGACGTAGTTGAGAATATCAACAAGTTGATTTCGATAGACGTGGATGATGGTTGACATGGATCCGAGACAATCGTTGGGGTCGAAGGGAGTTTGTTTCATCCATAGTGTGTCTATGATCATTGCGCGACTAATCCTACTTCTATGTTAATTGTCAACCACTAGCTTGCTCTTCTTCATCTACGTGAGTTTGCTATATGGTCATAGAAGATTTCCATTTTGTAGACGAATGACTATAATCTATACAAAAGAATAGTTCATAGAGAACTAATCTCTTCAAAGCTAGAAAACCAACAAATGGTATTTCTAGAGACTACACTATTATTTTTAAAAACTAATTATACTACATCATCATAGTAACACATAGACATTTACTTATAATCTATATTCTACGAATATGAAGAGTGAGACGTACCTTAGACTTTCGAATAGCCTTCGTTAATGTCTTCACAATGTAAATGATAAGAGTTCATGGGAACCTTATCATGAATTCTTTAGTCCGTAGACAAAGAATGTTTGTAGAGAACACACCACTTCAATGATTGTGATGGCTTAGCCATTTGGTCCCCAACGTTTCATGTATCCGAAGTTATTGTTTCCGCATATGTTTTGCATTTGGTTTTGGCACATACATGGTGAACAACTTCCACATTTGAGTGAAACTAAGTGGATGTGAATACCAACGGGCATTTGGTCCAATGGTATGGAGGTTTTACCCTCCTAGGCAAGGTCTCATGTTCGAGTCTTGTCTAGGGTGATAGGGGTTTCCTCCCGCGTGCGTAAAGGGAAGGGTGCCATTGCCTTCTGGGCTGGACCCAACCTGGTTGTGTGGGCTCGCTACGCCTTCTGGGCTAGGGGCCATGTAGCCACAAATTGCCGTTCCAAAAAAAAGTGGATGTGAATTATTTATTAAGTGATTATGATAGTTTTGTCTACCTTGGTCTCTCCTAGGTTGAGGTGTTTTAGACCGAGGACGAGGATTATTAGTCATTCTCGGAGGTGGAGTTTTAGACCTCATTGTGGGTTTAGTAAATCCGACTCACCTTGTTGCTTCAGGCTCTACCTGAAGATCATATGCCCGATTTTCATCATTATAATGATGCAAGGGATATTTGGATAGCAGTTAAGGCCAAGGTTTTGGTGGTAACATGCAAATCAAAGAAGATGAGTAAACCATGCTTCAAATCACATTATACAAAATTCTCTGTGACAGAAGAAGAAGGCCTACACAAGGGCTATGACAGGTTTTAGAAGATTCTAAGCTCCATTGAATCAAGTAAACAAATCGGACCGACCAGACAATGATGACATCAACCTGAAGTTTCTAAGAGCACTTCCCTCTTCGTGGTCACAAGTTGCCTTGGCATTAAAAACAAGAGGTGGTCTTGAATCAATGAGCTTTGATGACCTGTATAACAAACTAAGGTCACTTGAACTTGATGTCAGAATTGGTCATAGTAATGGGTGTGAACGCTGCTGCTGCTCCCGCCTCATTCTGCTTCATTGGAGCTGCCAGCTCTCGTTCAAAGTCTACTTATTCTGATCAGCAGAATATTGTTTCATCAGTTTCTCAGACATCTGGTCGTTCTGACAACATAATGGAATGTGTTTTGCAATTCTATTGATGCTAGAATATGAACCAGATCAAGGTAAATGATCTATGAGAACTTTGCCAGGGTTGATCCATCTAGGAAAGGAAGAACTGGACTTGAAGTGGCAAATGGATATGATCTCCTGAGGATTAAACAGATTTTGAGAAGAAGGCAGGACGAAAGATGAACTAACTAACATTCAGCAACCTGCCAGATTTGAACAGAAGAAGTTAGATTTACAAAGTCTCAATTGGGATATATTTGGCTAGGGAGTGTAATGGAAGACAGTTGAGATAAGGCTAGGTATTACTGCTTTAAGGTAACAAAGTCAAAACAACAACCAATAAGCTTTGGTCTCAAGTTGATACCACGGTGAATTGGCATCATGCGGCCCCAGAAACAAGACGGGTGAGGTTGTAGAAAGTATATGGGATGATGGCGTGAACTTCAATGCTGATAATTGTGGTTGCTGATACTATCCTGAGCTGGCTGCTGAGTATTCTATGTATGGGGAATTCTCCTAAGGTACATAAATTGACCATTTGGTTGTGATTCTAAACAATGATCTTTATAATATGTTATAATAATCATTAATAGGATTGTATAATGAATGTTTACATTTAAAGATTCAGGCCAATCAAAATTGCTATAAAACCATAGAATCACAAAAAGATATGGTAACTAAAACTCAGATTGCATTAGAAGACAAGATTAGGGTTTTATCTGCTAATCTAGAAAACACCGCTAACACACTAAGTTATACTGAAAAATTACATGATCAGGCACAAAAAGAAAAGAAAGAATGGGAAGTTAAGTTTGAAGCGACATTAGCTAGATTTGAAAAGTGGAAGGAGTCTTCCAAGAATTTGCAAAAGTTGATAAATAGCTCTATGTCTACCAGAACTAAAATTGGTCTAGGATTTAAAGAGTACTTTGGAAAAGACGAAGTGTTTGATTTGTCTACACCTAGTGTATTTTACCCAGAACCTGTTGAGGAGGATAAACCTCTTTACTCATGGTTTGTCAAGGCTGGGGAGATGCATGCAGTTCCTCCCTCCATCACTGGAACTTATATGCCCACCCCCTACAAGTCTGACATAGAGGAAACACAGGTAAGTTATGGGTCAAAGTCTGATAATAACACTTCTGAAACTCTTTCAGAATCTAATGACTTTGTCTCATGTGATAACAGTGACAAGTCTTCAGACTCAGAGACCTATGCATCCTGTGAATCAAGCCTCAAGACCAAGACCAAAGACTTCCCACCTGCTGTTGACATCAAGACTTTGCCAAAGTCTGATGTTGAAGACCCAAACTCCACTGCTGGCAATCCTAGTTTTTCTTGTTTGGAGAATGTAAAATCTCCTAGGATCTTTTGTAATAAAAGTGGAATGAACAATAGGAAAGTGTGTAAAAACAATTCTGTGCGTGTTAAGAAATGTTTTGTTTGTGGTAGTAAATTGCATTTGATTAAAGATTGTGACTTTTATAATTGTGTAGATTCTGTCCCTTGTAAATCTAAAGCAGCATCTGTTTCTGCTGGTAGTAGGAATTCGCCAGCATCAGTTCCTGCTGGTGGATCTGATCCTGCTGCTAGTAGAAACAGACCAGCAGTCAATTCTGCTGGTAGACCAAATCCTGCTGGTTGGTCTAAAAGACCAGCAACTGTTTCTGCTGTTAGACCAGTTTCTGCTGGTTGGCTTAATCCTGCTGCTCGACCATATATCAGACCATCATCTGTTTATTTTAATAATAAGACTAACTTATATGACCCTATGTTTATGTATAAGGGACGATGGGATACTGCTGTTAAGACCCTCCAGCAGGTTTACGTCACCGTCCCTACCCCCTCCCCTTGGAGGGAATAAAAAGACAACATTTTTGCAGGTCCAATAGTTAATGTGGGAATCTCATCCTTCCACATGTTTCACAATTAATGATCCCCACAAGGTAAGCTCAAGTCAGAATTGGCTTGGTCTAACAAGTGTACTAATAGTGGTATGTTGTATCACATGTAGGGTGAATCCTAGTACAGATAATGACATAGGTATATAGACATTGGTTTGCTCAAGAAGTGTATGACATGAAACAAGGAAAAACTTGATGAATTGTGCGATCAAGGGAGGCCATTGTCAAATTTTGGAGTAGGAGATGGTAGAATAATATCAGGAAAAGCACCATATACGGACTTCAAAGCTTGACTATTGAAATATGTCTATTATGTTGAAGAGCGCAACACTTTAACTTGTTTCTCTGTATCTCTAAATCTGTGATACAAAGAACAAAGTTCTACTTCACAGACACTGATTGTTTTGTAGCTTTCAGAAGAATTTCCAATTGCCTGATGAAAGTCCGGTGGTACTCAGAATCCCTATGGAACATGATCTCTACACATTCCACAACTCAGACCAGCAGAACCAAACAAAAGGTCACTTGTTTAGTAGCAAAAGCATCCTTTGGATGAATCCACCAAATGGCACAAAGCGATGGCTCAAGTGAACTTCAAACCAATCAACAAGTTAGCTAAGGAAGGTCTGGTTGATGGGTTACCTCTCAAGGTGTTTACCAATGAACACAATTTTGTTGCCTGCAACAAAGGAAAGCAACATAAGGCTTCTTACAAGCATATTTCTGCTGTGAGACTTATTACTGAAACTCTGCAATTGCTGTACAATGGGACCATTTGTCCTACCATATAAGTGAGTATATTGACCAGAAGAACTACTCCTTGGTGGTTACTAAGACTTTAGCAGGTTTACTTGGACTTTCTATTTGGGTACTAAGGATGAAACATTTTATGTCCTTAAAGAATTTATTGCCTTAATCGAAAACCAGCTAAATAAAAAGGTTAAAGGCATAAGGTGTGATAATGGACAATAGTTCAAAAATGCAAAACTATTGAACTCTGTGGGAAAAGGGAAATAAGGATGGACTATAGAAATATCCCAGAACCCCACAGCATGAAATATAGGTTTGCATATAGAAAAATATGGAACTCTTATAGAGGCTTCTAGAACCAGTTGGCTGACTCTAAATTACCTACCATGTTTTGGACTGAGGCGGTTAGCACGGCTTGCTATGTTTTAAACAGGGTGTCTATCACTAATCCCCATAATAAAACACCTTATCAATTGATATCTGGGAAGGTTCCTCAGATAGGTCATCTTAAACCTTTTGGGAACAAGTAACTATCCCTTAATACAAGTTACCATTTGGGAAAATTTGAGGGCAACGAGCAGTTGAAGGTTATCTTGTTGGTTTTATGCACCAAAAAGAAAGGGCCTATAGGGTATAAAAATTAAACTCACAAGAGGGTAGAGGAACCAATCCCTGCGATTTTTAGAAGAACAAACCCAATGTTCAGGGAATTGTCATGAGTGGTACTTTGACCTTGACTATTTAAACTGATTCATTAGGTGTATACTCGTTCAAAATCTGACCACCTGCAGTTTTTTTTAGTACACAAGAAACCTAACATTGATTGCAGGTACACAAGGTGATCCATGACGCAGAATCCGAAGAGTGATTAGCAAGTCCATATGGTTCCTTACAATTCCTTCTAACAATTTTGCAGTCCTTCGCAGGGCAATGGTCCTAGTGTTATGGAACGCAATGCAGATTTTGCAGAAGAGCTTGCTAATCTTCAAAGACAAGAAAAAGAATCTAAGGACGATCGCCGCTGCAGCGTTATGGTTATTTGTTCTCACAGAGCAACAGCAAAATACGAAGTCAAGCTGAAGCTGAAATTCGAAACCAAGGTGTTTCTGCTGATAGGGATCCTGCTGGCATTGGTTCTGCTGGTGGTGTTTCTGCTGGTAGTACTTCTGCTGGTAGTGATCCTGCTGGTAGTCATCCTGCTGGTAGTGATCCAGCTGGTCAGGTTCGAACCTGCTGGTATTTTGATTCCTGCTGCTCTGGATATCCTAGCTGTCAGACATCTGTTCTGCTGACCTCATTCCCTGTGTACCTGCGGGGAAATGATCTATACACTTCCCTCCTGGACAAGTCCCCCTTGGGCTCGAGTGAAACAACTACAACCTGATTTTCCAGTCCATCTAAGGTGTGTAAGGATCAATCTCATCTGCAATTCTTCACATCTTCCTCTTATGATGATGATTTTCGTGCTACTCTTACAAATTTAGCACCTGCTGTGGAAGTGAATCCTGTTCCCACAAAAAGGGTAAACACAATTCATCCTCAGTCTCAGATTCTTGTGTTCTTGCTTCTCCAGTTCTGACAATAGCAGCGCTTACAATCCAAGTTTGGTGAAAGATCATTCATTGGATATATTCAAGAATCACAAAGGACCATCATACAGACCACCTTCATTGTCCTGTCTGCTTGCTTCCCTTTCTCATTTAGAACCAAACTATTATAGCTAAAGCACTTGAGATCCTGAATTGGGTTGATGCTATGGCAAGAATATCAACAGTTCATAAACCAGCAAGTATGGAAATCTTGTCCTCTACCTGAGGCAAACATGCGAATAAGGGACAAAAATGGATTTAGAGAACAAGAGGGATGCCAAGGAATAGTTTGTAAGGAATAAAGCATGTTGTGTTGCACAGTGACAAAACCGACAAGAGGAGGGCATTGAATTATGATGGTATTTGCACCAGTGGCCAGAATAAGGCAATCCGACAGTTTTTGGCTTTTGCTTCGTATAAGGGCTTCTGGTATAATCAGCTGGATGTTAAGAGGCCCTTTCTCTATGGAAAATTGCAAGAAAGAAGTTATTTCACTCCGCCTAAAGGCTTTGATATCCTTACTTTCCCAAAGCAAGTATACAGAGCTGGGTTAAAGCTCTGTATGGACTTCATCAGCACCTCGAGCCTGAATGTCAAGACTGTCTGCTTTTCTGTTACCACACAAATTATAGAAGCGGTACTATTTGACAAGAACAATGTTCATCAAGAAAGACCTCCAGGATATACTTTTGGGGGGGGTATATGGGGGGGGGGGGGTAAACAAGGTTTATGTGGATGACATCATCTTTGGGCCAACCAATAAAGCCTGGTGTGATGAATTGAGTGTTGATGAAAGGGTGAATATTGAAATGAGTGATATGGGGAGAGATGACTTTCTTCTTAAGGTCTTACAGGTGAAACATTTGCCTGATGGGTATTTTATCAGCCAAGACAAGTATGTAAAAGACATGCTTACTACGTACGACATGGAATCTGTAAGAACTAGCAACACCACCCTATAATCTGCTAAGACCAAATTGAAATATGGACACTGATCCTCCTACAGTTAATGTACATTTGTACAGATCAATGATTGGTTCACTTATGTATCCTCACAGCTTCAATACCTGACAACATGTTTGTAGTTATGCTTGTTCCAGACCAAGTTACCTACACACTGACTTCTCATCTGAATCGGTCAGAAATTTTCAAGTATCTAAAAGGGCAAAACCAAAACTCGGCTTGTTGTACCCTAACGATTCTCCCTTTCAGTTGGAAAGCCTACAGTACAGTGATTATGCTGGGTATCTCCATGGTGACCTCACCGGATATCCCACTACAGGTGGATGTCAATTTCTGGGCAGACGGTTAATTTCATGGCAGTGCAAGAAGCAGACTATTGTGGCTACTTCTTCTACAGAAGCCGAGTATGTTGCGCTAGCTAGCTGCTTGTTCACAGGACTCTGGATTCATAACCATTTGCTGGATTTGGTGATTCAACTCATGAATACTAAAAACTTCATAGACAACCAGAGGCACCATAATCATGTGAAGAACCCTGCTTTCATCACAGATGACCAAGCATATTGAGATTAGTCATCACAGTTATAAGAGATGCCAATGAGAAGGAACTTGATACATGTGCTGAAGATACCAACACCCAATAGATAATGTTGCTGATTTACTGACCAAGTGCCATTTGATGGACCAAGATTGATGTAATTGGTGGTCCATATTGGGATGTTAATCCCTCAATATTGAATTGAGGGGAGGTATAATGCTAAGGGTAGGCCTGTTGTTGTATATTTTGCATATTCTAAACTTTCTTGTAGGTGGATATATTTTTTTGTGGGATACTAATTTTCTGTGAATTGCAGGTAGTAAATACTCTGCTAAAAGGTGACATTCTTCCAGCAGACAAGTATTTGGTTTCAGCT
Organism: Tanacetum coccineum; assembly: GCA_026074375.1. Lineage (NCBI taxonomy): Eukaryota > Viridiplantae > Streptophyta > Magnoliopsida > Asterales > Asteraceae > Tanacetum > Tanacetum coccineum. The sequence continues at coordinate 51,990 of BQNB010007385.1, read as the reverse complement.
GGTCGTACTAAGTTCTGCTGGTAGTTATTCTTTCAGCTGGAACGATTGGTTTCTGCTAGGTCGTACTAGGTTTCTGCTGGTATTAACCTTTTCTGCAGGACGTTTGGTTTACTCTTGTCGTACTATGATTCTGCTGGTAGTTATTCATTTCTGCTGGATGCTTTGTTTCCAGCTGTAGCTATGGATTATGCCAGCTGAATTCCCGTGTACATGCTGTGGTCATACTTTCTGCGAGTGGATTCATTTCGGCTGATAAGGTGTATGATATCCTGCTGTCTGCAAGGTTTCAACTGTGGAATTGAACTCTATCTGCAGCTTGAATAATATTCATGCTGCTGGAGTTGTTTATGCTGCCAATACATCTATTCATGCTGCTGGACTGGGTTGTGCTGCTAGTATCATGTTCCTGCTGGCTGACTTATTTCTGCTGGTAGTAACCTGTTTCTGCTGTGCTCAGCTTGATATTGCTGGTTGGTTGGTCTCTGCCACTAGTCACTTGGTTTCTGCTGGTAGTCTCCATTCCTGCTGGTGTAACAATGTATCTGCTGCCTGAATAGTTTGTGCTGCTCACATATCATTTCTTCTTCAATGGCTATGTTTCTGCTTGATTTTTTTAAGACTGGTTTTACTGCTGAATGACTTATTACCTGCTGGTCTTAAAATAGAAGTGAATAGTTTTTTCGATTTAAATCTCTATTATATGGATTTGCTGTCACCACTTGTCCTGAACAGGTGGCGGACAAGTTGATTTTCACTCAATTACTTCAACTTCCAAGGTTAAAATTGTACCAATCAAATTAAAAGGTTAACTTTTCACACATTGGACACAATTAACCTAATTAATCCCAAATCAACTTTTCATCTTTCCCACACACACATACACCAAAATCTTTTGCCTTTGTATACTCTGTTTCTTCAACCTAAATTCATTACTCACCAATGGCGGCACTCCAGTACAAAGATGATCACAACAGAATCGCTTTAACTTAGGGGATGGAAAGAGGTTCCGATGACTTCACAGATCTATCCTTCATACTATTGGACCACTCTCCATTAAGGTACGCTTTTTTTTTTTTAAACACAAGACCCTCTGCGGTCGTGTTTGACTCATTGGTCAAACAATTTTTGGGCAACCATCACTACGTTCGCTCCAAAAGCTGCTGGTTCACGTGACCTAGATGCAACTATTGACGGCCATGAGGTGTGTCCAAGACTGGTCCCCCCTCTATTAGGGCTCAAGATAAGACTTGACGATCGCCAATAGGCATCTTTGACATGCAAATTGATGTATTCATATGAGGGAATGGGGGCTATTTGTATCCGAACCAGATAGAACCCTTAACTTTTCTAAGCACCATTTATCTCCTCAATGGAGATGTTCTGGTGCATAACAAATTGCATTGTCCTGAGCCCTAAGCTGGAAGTTGGAATCAAATTCCCAAGTTCTCCCTTGCCACAGCCCTTATTTGTTTCTCGACAGGTAGGGTATAAATTTTTCTCGATTTATTTTGGAGATTAATGCGAGGTTAGAGACTCAAAAGAATAAATTTTTAATGTACCCCATGATATTTTACAAATGATTGTGGCCATCGAGACCACAGAAGCAGACCGAACCCCTAGACCCACTTTTGGTATTTACCCGAAAACTGTTTTCTAATATGAAATTAAAATGGGCGGGGGTGGGAAATACTTGGACACCACCCATCTTGCCCATTGCTTGCTACTTGGCAAGCTGCTGCTAATGAGACCAATGCTACTGCTAATGAAGCTTCAGGTAGCAGCATGGGCCGCACCCTGACCGCCATTCACCTCCGGTTTCCCTAGTTAGGAGGAACTAACACCGAGAGGCCAGTCTGCATCTGCGAGCCCTTAGTGTTTGGTCCCTTTGAACCCAGACCAGCTGGGTATGAGACCCTGATGTCCTTGAACAATTATTTTGGCCACAGCCCAGACCCACATGATTTTGTTTGACCCTGACCATGAGGAAACCCGTTATCTTTGGTCCACCCCTAGGCCTTGACGACTATATTGATACCTGCGGATCATAGATTAAATCTCTTTCCCATGAAGATGACACCATTCATATGGTGGATTCCATGAGGAGTCCCATGTTAGGGACCCGATGATGCTCCAACACCAACACCGACAAGCTGCTGGTAGTGGCCGAAGACCCTACTCTACTAACAAGTTTAACTGCAAAGTGGGGAGGGGAAAAAGTGGGGGGGGGAATTGGTTGTCTTGACAGTGTAGGGGCGATAAGATTCATTGGAAGACAGAGCTGGAACCTCAAAGAAAATCATGATGGGAGCAATTTTGACACTTGTATCTCTAGTAAAGAAGTTGGAAAGAAACAGTTAAACATTTGAAGAACAGCAACGTTTATGTAGGTGAAAGCCCCCTCCACCTGAAGGGATGTGGATATTCAGGGATGATGTTGACCCTATGAATGATTATCACGTATGCATCTGAAGCTCTGGGTAACGATCAAGCCTGCTGTTCCCTCTGAAGATAATGGAGACGCGAAGAGGAGGCGGTTCCCGTTAGGCGAAGAGGTCGGTTATATCGACAGTAGCACAGACAGAGTAATACTTCGAGCTTTTGCGTGCAGTTTCCATGAGCTCCCCTTTCTGCTGATGTTCTATCTCAAGCGGCAATCTCTGACTCTGCTGTCCGTCTTTGGTGCGATAAGGAAAGGCTCCCATGCCTGTTTGGATATCTAGCTGAGTTTCTTGCAGAGGATGCACAGGCCAGGAAACGCCTCGAAGAAGAACAGGCAAGTGCGCGGTTGGTTCAACAGTTACAGGCTGAGGATTTGGCTCAGGCAGACGTGCCAATTGTTTCTGAGCAGCGCGCAAAGGAATTAGATGAACTCATGTTGCGTATGACAGAAACGGACTGGTTAACTTTGATGATGCAAGTTGGTACAAATCCTGCATTGGCACGTGAGTTGTTGGGAGCTGATGTCAACGAAGACAACTTTATTGAGCGCATGACTGCCATTAAGGAACGGAAGAAGCGAGCCTTGGCAGATTTACGCTATAGAGCACTCAAGGGTAAGCCGCTGAAGCAATCTGAGGTCACACAGATGATGCGCAATTTGGTTAAAAATCAATGGTGTGCAGCTCATAATGGTACCATCACAATGACCGCTGTCAAGGCTATGTCGAAACAACAGTTGATTGAAGAGTACGAGAATATCTGCAGACGTCTTGAAAAGGATCGTTTGTTGAGTGCTCAGTATAATCTATTTCGACCCAAGCCTGCTATTACTGAGCCTCCTTCTAAAAGACAACGGGTTGAACGCGCTTCTTCACAGCCTTCTAATGTTCCTGCTGCTACCACACAACCTGCTGATGATCATGATTCTGCTGGTGGTAGTTCCGTTTTTCATCCAGCTTTTTTTTTCACTCCTCCTTTATCTGGCTCTGCTGCTCCCACTTCTGACTGGAGGTGTAGATTTGGTGTATTCCCGATTCAACGCCCCACTTCAGCAGCAAGGATTTCAGCGGTTCCACAACCGAGCAAGTGTGAGTTTTTTTCACCATTGCAATTCTGCTGATAGTTCTGACCCCTTCACCAGTCTCTACTGAACACACACCACTTGATGTTCTGTTTTGAACCCACCATCCAGGAGGTATTAATGTGTTTTTCTTGGATAGTATGAGGACGCGCCAGATAGGTAAGTCTCGCGTTGCTGCTGACATGACTCTATGATGAAGGTGCTAGCTAAGATTCTCTTTCGTCGTATATTTCTGTTGCTTGGTGTTGTGTTTTGTTGGACAATTCTTTCTGATGAATGGAAATTGTGATTCCGCAGGGTTTTAAGGTTTAAACCATTCTTGACTCTGTCTGCCGCATCTCCTCCTTGGTCTCTTCGTAAACATCAATTGGTGAGAATGATGACTCTTTATGTGATAAAACCGAGTTGAAGACATCTTCATTCTGATAGTGAGATTGTATGATGAAATGAGAATAATATTCTCCCCCCTCATCCAACTGGAGCATTTTCAAAGATTGGGATAATGGTTGATCTTTCCGCTTAGTAACAGTTATTAACATGTTTAAACATCAGGCGAACCGACGGCGAAGGTACATAAACCTACTTGAAAACAGATGTTAACCTTATTTTATCGAGAGGATCTCCTTCATAGCGACGACGTATGAATAGGTACTTTCGTTTAACACCCAGACGTCGATGTTGGACTTTAGACCTATGGAAGGATGTAAATCTGTTTATGGATTCAGTTCGCTCCAATTCTGATGACGTGAAGATTATTTTGGCGCACTCAAAGATGACTGGATTGTGAGCACTGGAAGTTGTATCCCAAGAGCTCTGTTCATTACTTGGACTTACCGAGTGTGAAAACTGTGTAATTTTGTGTACAAGGTCTAATCCTATCCGAGTACAACTGCTTGAACTGATTTTACGCCAACAAGCTCACAGTACCACCCTCATCCTAGTCGGGATGTTGTTTGTTAGCTTGGAATGATGTAAATTCATACAGTTCAAGCTGGCTTACGAGAATCCTTATGATTGTCCTTGCATCTGTTTTCCTATTTAAGTATGTGTTTTAGTTGATATATATGTTTTCAAAAGTTTCGTTAGTCATAATCTTTAATATTATATATATATATATATAAATATATAAATATATATAAATATATATATATAAATTAAATATGTGTGTGTACTCTTAGTTAGTTTATTGATAGTATAGTGTTGTATAACTTTGGTGTTAGTGCTTGCACTGCACGACAAATGGTTTTCAACTCAAACCATTGCTAACAGCCAAGACACAGTCTGGCTCACCATTTGGCAAACGGCTTTGGTGATAACCACACAATCCGTTGATAGGTTGTCAATGTTACCAAAACTTGATGGTATTCATTTTCCATATTCCTGTTGGGATGAAAAATGGCTAGTCCAGGAGCAAACGGCTCCTGGTAAAGACTTCTCAAATCCGTTTATAGTTGACAATTTACTAAAAATTGTATGGTTTTCAACCACCATATTTGTCCTAATGTGGAGTTGACTAGTCATAAAGATATGCTTATGTTAAAGACATGCAAATCCATATTTAGATGGTTTAACACTTTACCAAAAAGTGATGTATGATCAACTTACCAGATGTTTTATTACAAAGATTTGACATGTTATCATCCACCAGGAATTTACCTTTTCTAGGTGCAAAGGATTGACTAGCCTGAGCAAAACTGTACAGGTTAAAGCAGGCATATCAAATACCGTTGATGGCTGTAATGGTTTGCCCAAAACCAAATGGTATTCAACACTCACCAATGTTTTTCCAGTACTGAGAGTTGAAATGGTTCTCAGTTGACCATTGGACAACACCTTCTGTGGGCCAAAGAACTGACTACTCCAGAGTATAATGGCTAATTCATGGAGTGCTGAAGAGCTGTGACGAATAGGTGCTGCAAAGACTGGAAGTTGCTGTTCTTTAATGTTGCTGCTTGCTTTGTTGCTGCTGGTTACCTTGTAACTCAGTACTGTTGTTCTGCTGTTACTCAATCCTCTTGCTTCACGAAGATCTATCTAGAAACTTGGAATTAACGGAGTCAAAACCAAGTTTAGGGGAGGATTGTTGGGACAAATTAAATAAAAAATATGAAAATGATGAAGAACACCCAATTTTGATTGGGAGCAAAATTAGATGAAATCAAATGAAAAGAATGATGAAAAACTTACAATTGATGTTGTTGATTGATTTGTTTGTAATTGCCCCTTGCGAATTTTGGTTAGTTGGATGATTTGAAGTTTGATTTTGGTGAATATGGTGGTGGGTTTTTTTGTCACAGCAGGTGGAAGAGGGAAGAAGGAAACAAAATGGTGTTTGGCTATGTATTTTCGAATGAAAAAGGGAAGTTTGTTTTTCCAGTGGCTGGCCCCCTTAAATAATTAATGGGGCCGCCCAACTTACACGACCGGTCACCTTAATTTTAAGGGGGCCGCCCTCTGAAAAAATTCTCTTCGATTTTTGGCCATTTTTGTGAGAATGATAAGTGTCAAAATACGTTAGAATACACTAATAATAGTATTTAATATAATTGAGAAGGAATACTTAACATTTTTAATTAACTTTTCGTTAAAAAAAATTGATTACTTCGGATGAGATAATCAAGTAGTTAAGTCGAAGGAGGGATTAACGAGGATTAAGTGACTTTTTCAATTAACTTCTAGTTAATTGAGTGATATAATTATCTCGGATGAAATAATTAAATGTCACGATTTAGAGAAAATCTAAGACGGTAAATATTGAATGAGTACTAGAGATGATATCGATAGACGTAGTAGATCGTAGACGTGAGGCAGATGTCGTAGACGATGGTTGACATGGATTCGAGACGATCGTTGAAGTCGAAGGGAGTTTGTTTCATCCATAGTGTGTCTATGATCGTTGCGTGACTAATCCTACTTCTATGTTAATTGTTAACCACTAGCTTGCTCTTCTTCATCTACGTGAGTTTGCTATGTGGTCATAGAAGATTTCCATTTTGTAGACGAATGACTATAATCTACGCAAAAGAGTAGTTCATAATGAACTAATCTCTTCAAAGCTAGAAAACCAACAAATGGTATTTCTAGAGACTACACTATTTTTAAGAACTAATTATACTACATCATCATAGTAACACATAGTCATTTACTTATAATCTATATTCTACGAATATGAAAAGTGAGACGTACCTTAGACTTTAGAATAATCTTCGTTTGTATTCATAGTGTAAATGATAAGAGTTCATGGGAACCTTATCATGAATTCTTTAGTCCGTAGACAAAGAATGTTTGTAGAGAACACACCACTTCAATGATTGTGATGGCTTAGCCATTTGGTCCCCAACGTTTCATGTATCCGAAGTTATTGTTTCCGCATATGTTTTTGCAACTGGGTTTTGGCACATACATGTGAAACAACTTCCACATTGAGTGAAACTAAGTGATGTTAATGATTTTAAAGTGATTAGGATATGTTTTGTCTACCTTGGTCTTCCTTCCTAGGTTGAGATGTTTTTTAGACCGAGGACGAGGATTATTAGTCATTCTCGAGGTGGAGTTTTAGACCTCATTGTGGGTTTAGTAAATCCGACTTGATCGGGATATTAATGATATTTGTAAAAAACGTTTTACCTCATCATTACTGCAAAATAGGAATAGTAGTATTATTTATTCAGTATAAATTTTGGTTTGAATCTACAATTTTTTCTTTATATGACTTGACTTCTTGGCTGTTTATTTACAAACTTTACTTGTTTGGTTTCGCTAGGTGATCCTTTGGTAAAATTAAAACCTAATCCGAATCCGGATTTATCTCCGAAAGTCTTTTGAGAACTTATTATTTTCTTCAGTGATTACTACTATTTATTAAATTGATTAGCCTAAATATTTCATATCTAAGGTTACTCATTTTCAAGCTAAGTTTTCTTGAACATATTACATACTTCAATTACATCCATTTTTACCTTTTTCTAACCTAGATAATTTATCTTTTAGTTCTAGTACTTCATTTTCTAATTTCCTATTATAGCATGTTGAGAGTTTCCATTTTGGCCCGGAATGACTTTTAGTCCTAATTTGCAATAGTTTACCTATATCTCACTAACTAAGTTATTCTCGTCTAGTATTCGATTGGTCATCACTAATGTATTCGGGTTGGAAAGTACCTTCATTTGAACTTTAAACCATAAGACATTTTTCCGTCCATTGGTCACTTTTCCTCTTCATCAATCCGTCGTTTATCAACCCAAGGAACCTTCGAGGAGCGAACGCCCTTTGATTTTGATATTTTAATTGTTTCGGACATTCTTCGATGAGATGATTTGGATCTCCACACTTGAAACATTTTCTTTTGCTTTTCCTATTTTTGTCATTTTTATTTATTTGGGATGATTTTCTTTTATTCATATGGTTGTCTTACGAATTGTCCTTGTCTTTTGAAGAATTTCTTGAAGTTTCTTACGGCCATGGCGTATTCTTCATCTTCACTATCGGAGGTTAAACTATCTTCATCACTAGATTCCTTTCTAGCTTTTAAGTCAATAGATCTACTTTGTTCTCTTTTGCTTTTGACGGTTTCGGAGTCTTTCTTGATTACTTCTTCATAGACTTTTAAATTCCAATAAGTTCGTCAATGAAATGATTTGTTAGATCTATGATTCTATCAATTTGCCATGACTTTTTGCGCGCCATTTAGAGAATGCAATGCCCCTAAGAAATTTCCTAACTACAATTTTCATGCAAAAAAAGCTTCATCAATGCTTTGCTAGTAATAATATTGTTAAATATATGCAAAAGCATTAATCTAATTGATTCCTCGTCGGAATAACGAATAGTTTTCATATTGTTGAACAAGAAGAATCTATTTTATTTGCTTTAAACTTGATATTAACCTGATTGAGTGATTAACAAAGTATCACAAATTTCCTATTGGCGGTTTGACACCATAAAAATTCTTTCAATATTCTTTACGGTAAAGCATTATAGATTACGCATTTTGGCTTCATTATTTTTAAGCAATTTTTTAAGATCATCATTTTGTTTATGAAAAGATACCAAATTAACATCCTTTTAGATTCGGGATTAAATTGAATAGGAGGGAAAAAACACCATCGGTAATAACATGCAAGATCTAGATCTTTGACTTCACATAAGTTTCGAATCTATTTTTCCAATAAATAAATCCATCACTTTCAAATAGTGGTGGTCTTTGCATAGATTGCCCTTCTAAATATTTTTCCGATTCCATAGATTGATTCAAGTTTTAAAATACAATTTATTTTAAAAATCTTGTTTTAACGTGGCTCCTGATACCAATTGTGGAAAACTAGAAGGGGGGTTGAATAGTTTTATTAACACACGGTTTAAATTAAGGTTTAATTATGTTTGTAAAACTTAGATTCTACTTTTTGTGAATTCAACGCTTGCACAATATAAACAATATAAGTATATGAAATGATAAAGTAAAACAAGAGATAAGAGTAAGAACATCAAACACTACAACGCGGATTAATAGTGGTTCAATAAACGAAAGCCACCTCTTGCCCTCACTCCACTTCCCGAGCACCAAACTTGAGAGTTTTTCTTCGACTAGTCAACACACTCCCTTATGGCGGAGAAACACCGTACACAACGTGCTACACACCTAATTATTACGACGCAAAGCAAAATTTCGAGTCTAATCTTAGCTAAACCAATCAAAAACAACACAACTTCACGACTTTTTCACAGACTTCACAACTTTAAACAACTTCTTCATAACTGTCCATAAAACATACAACCTTCTTCACAACTTCACAACTTCTTCACAACTTCACAGCTTCTTCACAACTTCACAACTTCTTCACAACTTCAAAACTTCACTTCACCACACTACTTATATTACAACTATCTAACACTACTTGTAAGATCCACCACGATCTAACTATCCTGACAAAGATCGAATAATAGCTATGCACACTAAGGTGTAATACTTTTTCACATGAGATGTAAGTATTAAATACTCATTGCACTTAAAGGATTAAGCCCTTGAATTTCAAAAAACATAAAACAAAGCTTTATGATTAAATGATCAAAGAGGATTTAGAGAATGTAATGGCTTGTTTATAGAACAAAAGAATGAGTGCAAAAGGTGAGAAAAATATTGGGGAATAGTCCAGTATTTATAGGGAAAACTGGAGGAGCGGAGTCTATGGCCGGTCCCCTTAAATAGGGTGCCGACCCCCTTATAATTAAGGGGGCCGCCCATGTATTTAAGGGGTCGCTCATTTTCAGACGCTCCTCTTTTTGTCCTATTCAGGGGAGGTGTTTACTGGACATTTTCTAGCCGTTTTAGGTTTGAAAATTTGAAGTTCAAAATTTTTATTTTGAATAAAACATATCTTTTAAATGTAGAAAATGTTTTGTGATGTTTATTAAAAATGTTTATAACATTTTATAAAAGTTTGAGGTTGAATAAAAATTTCCTTGGATCATAAAATGCATTAAGCATTAGTTTATTCATACCTTTAAGTGGTGTAATTGTTGAAATGAGAATTTACTACGAAATACTTGTTTAAGTTTAATTTTACGTTGAACGTTTTTATATTTTGTGATTATTAAAACGTAAAGATGTGAAAAAATATTATTAATGTTTTTAGGCATTATATTTTATCAACAACCTTCACCACCATCTCTCTCGTCGCCACTTCCACGCTAACAGCCGACGCACGCCATCACCACCACCACGGCTCAGCCACCGCTGAACCACCACCGCCACCTTCATCTCCCAATCACCGTTACTCCTCGTTGTCCCAGGTTTGGATGGTTTTGTTTATTTTAGTTTCGTTTCTTTTTGTTTGTTTTTCTTCTATTTTATTTTCTCATTGAGCTTATAGCTCATTTTCATGGTGATGTTTAAGCTTATTGTTAGTTTTTGGCTTGTGGTTTTGTTTGGTATTTTCTCGGCTAAAAAACACGCCCACAAAGAGGTGTTTGTTTTGCGTCTCACCAGCCTATAAGGGTGTTTGTTTTGCGTCTCAACAGCCTATTAGGGTGTTTGTTTCTGCATTTTATGGCCTATCAGGGGTGTTTGGATATGTGTTTTGCAGCCCATAAGGGGCGTTTGGTTTGCTGTTTAACAGCGGTAAAGGGGGCGTTTGGTACAGCAGCCCCATAAGGGGTGTGTTTGGTTTTGCTTGTTTTTGGTTATTTGTTTAATCTCGTCTAGATATTTATAAATTAAAACACGCGGATATTGCAACGTGGATTGATTAAAGTAGAAAATATTGAGTTTTGTAAAAAAATGGGAAACGTCGTATAAACGAATATAGGTCATGTCGAAATTTCTATAAATTCCTATACTTAGTATTTTTCACTAAAACTTTTATTAGTTTAGAAACTCGATAAAAGACAAAGTTTTTATAGTTTAAGACATATCAAATATGTAATTATACTATATCTCGTAAATAAACAAAACTATACATTAACAAACAAGACAACTAGTTTAGTTAAGAAAACGACGTAAGCGAAATACTAAATTATAAAATATTTTTTTATAATTCTCGACTAATAAACAAAATAATAACTTTTGTAAAAACTTTGAAAACGTTATTTATCTAATTCGTAATTTTAAAACGTGTGTTTACTTTTATGCAAGAACTCATTATTAATTTACTTGGTGATTTCCAAACGCGTGTCGAATTATATTGTTACAATTATTTTCTCACGTTTCTTATAAAATACTTGCGAAATATTATATACTTTGAATATTTATCTTTCGCGAATACCCTTTATTTATATATAATACTCGTCACGTATTATATATTTTTCTCGTCTTTCATATGTAATGTAAACGGAATATATTACATACTTTGCCTTTACATTTCGATTTATTTTATTTAACCAACCACCAAACTCTTACAACTTGAAATCCAAATCCTTTATCAACGTGTCGCGGTACTCATCCATCGGAAAACCTAAATTTATCATTCTAAACTAGTGGGACATAGCCGTTAAGTTAAGCCGTAACTTCTTGGTCGAGCCGCCCGGGCCCACTAGGTGGGTACGGGTGGGCCCACTTTTGGCAATTTAGGTTTTTGGGTTCGGTTTTTGATGCTCTTTCCAATGCCTCATCCTGGGGTTGACTTTGACTTTGACTTTTGACTTCTCATGGTCTTTCCGTTCTCGTGCTTGGTTTTGTCGTTTTGGCTTCGATTTTTGTCCTTTTTGTAGGATCCCTAGATCATTCCATGGATGAAGCACAAGATCAATGACACACAAGATTAAACAATAAGAACTTTTGATTGATTGAAACAAAGAGTGGCTACCAAACTCTAAAAGATGGAAAAAAATGAAGTAGCTAACTTTTCTCTAACTTTGTCCCACCTAATTTTAGACTAAACTAGGACTATTTATACTAAAAGGATTTGCCTTTTAGGGCTTTCTTTTTGGGCTTTTTACAACTTGGCCCTTATACATGATAAACATTAAATAACATAGTCTTTCGAGCTAGACTTTTGTCTTGTAACTTCGAGTGACCGAAGCTTCTTTGTTTGGGTCCATTTATGTGAACCTAACAATCTCCCCCTAGATGAGGTCATGAGAAGTTCACTCGACCTTGTCTCTTTAGCTCGATGTTGATGGGGTACTTCACTTGTTGTGCTTTGGTAATTCAATCTTTAACACCTTGATCATGATCTTCAGAATTTGATGTGATGACTTGATCTTGATCTTTGACTTGTTTAAGCTTTACTTCTTTGAATTACTTTGTGATCTCCTTTCACTTAGACTTTGCCATACGCTGATCTTTAGTCTCACATGCTCATATCTGTTGGAATCTTTGAAAGCTTTGATGATGTCTCTTCTTCCAATCATTGTAACTTTTAGAATTTGAAGAAGACATTGATTCTCAGAGATTGTGCGGAAGCCTTGTATGAAAACTTTCTTGATTACTTCAGATACTGTGGTATGGATATGAGCATGTGTCTTGCATCGGAAACTTTGAGTCGTCATTCGCCATGATAGAACAAATTAGTCACCAACAAAAAACATTTTGTTATGTAAAAATCCACTTGATGTGTTCTAGAAAATCATTTTGTGAACACAAGAAGGGTTTTATATTTTGAAGGGACCGAGTATAGACGATACTCAATCTGGTCGGTTACATTAACCTCTGATTCCGTGAGGATCAATGATTACAGTATGAATACTGCACCTGTGATCAGAAAGATTCATTAAAAGAACCTTCTTGACAGGTTTTCCGGCACGTGACAAGCTAGTTCCTCTAATACCTAAGTATCAGATTCCCTAATGTTCGCCGTTCTCTAGACCAGATGTCCGAAGACTAACACACTAATAGTATTTCTACTAATAGAATGGTAAAGAGTGAGTCAGTACAGTTACTATCTGCTGACTATACCGTACAATTCCTTTTTCAGCGTTTTACTTCTTAATACAATTAAGTACCGTAGAAGGCCTGTGGCAAAAATGATTTGAAAAACATTCGATGTGCTTATAAAATTTGTTTGGGGCACAAACGAAAGTTTAAATCAGAATGCTTCTGATGATGTTTTGAAATATATCCCGAAAGATATGAAGTGCCTTGGGAAATCCAAACTTGTACAAGTACATTTATGGAAATCCACTTCACTAGTGGGCGCAGTCCGAAGACCAGGCATGAGCATTCATACGAATACCCTGGTGGAACATCTCTTTCCTCAGCATTCCTTAAGACCACTTTCACGAACATGAAACAAAAGATTCTTTGTCATTTATCAAGATACGTGTGTATAACACAAACTTTTGGTACCTTGACATTTTTTCATATTAAACACTATGCTCCCCTACACATGTGAGTCGATAATCGAAAGATGTTTAGCAACATGAATGGATAGGACTTTAGCATTTTAGAATCAATCGAATCATTAATTATCCGTTTTACAAGTTCTAAGTCACATTCTCTCCCCCGATCAAAGTATGTAACTTGTGATGGTTTTGATCTAGAATGGACTTATAAGGGATCCATTCCCCCTCAAAGTATGTGCGTGAGGTGAAATAGGCACATATATCAAGTGAGCAATTGAAACAAGACCTTTAGATACCCAGACAGGAATGATATTGCAATCTGTCTGAACCTGGAAAGCCGGTTGGTGATGTCAATCTTTAAGCATAGGATATCAGCAACAGTACGTCCTTTTGACCTGCACAACTGTTAGTATACTGATTCTCCCCCTCAAACAATGACCCGTGTCAATGTTTGATTTGGTTAACCCGAACATGTTTGATAAAACAAGTTGTTTATGAGAAAAATGGTTCGGGGCTTAGACAACTTCTTGTCTGTTGAAGAAATAATGCACTGAAACGTACATTAAATCTCTGAGAAAAGACCGGGTTACAGTCTGAAATAACTGCAAGCCATTTGGCCAATTTTTTTTTTGTTTTTTTTTTGTTTTGTTTTTGTTTACATATACACAATGATACAATGTGAAACAATGCTCAGCATTCAAAAATACCAGATAACCCCTTGGAACCAGCCTTTCGATCACTAAGTTTACAATCAGTGAATCTAGAGATCATAGAAACTTTGGAACTAGAACTAACACTCGGGGTAAGTTCTAAAGGCTCAACAATGGGTTCCATTATCCTAGTTAAAGGACAGGTATCATACAATGCAAAATGTCGTCCAGTGGGTTTCCACTGAGGCTTAACACTACCAACAACCTTTCCAGTTGGTCTCCAAGCTGTCTTAGTAGTGTTCACATTATGATTTCTGGTTGCTTTCCAAACCTTCTTAGTATGATTCACACTATGTTTGGCCTGGGGGGTTTTGGTATTCACAGACTTCAAAGAACGAATCACAAACTGATTATGATCAACAACATTCAACTTCCTATTGTGATCTGCTGCTCTCCTCGCGTTCACACTTTTACTGGGCAAGATACGATGGTTCCGAGTGTGGCTCTTTGGCATAGGTTTGCGAGATTCAGTGGCAGGTTTGGTTCTTGTAGACAGATTCACAGGAACATTAGGCTTCTTGTTTTGTTGCACTGGTGGTTTCTGTGTGGGTCTATTTGAAGTCCTGGGGGGTTCCTGAAAAGTAACTTGCTTTTTCTTAGGCAACGGGGTTGGTTTTACCCAGTTGGCTCTTTTTGGAGGTGGAACGTACTTTGAACTGTTGGTATACATCCCTGAAGCAAGTACTTTGGGTTTCTCAGAGGCTGTAGATCCACTACTCTTTTTGCCACTCAGCTCAGTTTTCAGTTTGGCATTCTCAGCAGTTAAGGCATTAATCTTTGCGGTGAATGTAGAACGTGAGTAAGCATTAGATTTCGACAGTTCTTCATAACGTCGTTTCAGATTCACATTCTCTGCCTTATACCCATCAATTTGAATTCTAACTGAAGTGAGCGCATCTTTCAACTGAGTTAGCTCAGTTTCTAAGGCCTGCTTATCGAAGCTACCTACAGTGGATCCTACATTCAACATTCTCGTGATGTTGATCTGAGTTTGCAAGTTTCTGATGGTGTCGTCTTTCCCTTGAAGCTGATCCTTTAACTTGTTAATTTCAAAAATTGCATTAGATGCAGTTGAGTTAGAATTATCACAAACCCTCTGGTTTTGAAGACATTCTTTATACTTTTGAAATTTAACTTGTAAATTAACGTGATTCTTTTCGATAAAGGCACAACGTTTTTCAGATACATTAAGCATTTGTTGCTTCTTTAAAATCTCAGCTTCAAGTTCTATGACTTTGGAGTGTTCCCTATCGCAATTAGATCTAAGTTCTTCTCAAAGGTAATTTGAACTAGGGAGCACAACAATATCAGAAGCAAGCACAATAGAGCAGATATCTTTCTTTAAACTATTAGAAATTAAGCAGTCATTTTGAATTAAAAAAAATTCTCTCTATTTTCAGGTTCTTGTTCGCAAGAACGCAGCGTTCATACTCAGTGTCCAGCTCGTCAAATATCCGCATGTATTCAGTTACTTCTGTAATAATGTTTTCATCAAGTTTTTGAACAAGTTGTTTAACATTTTCATAAAAAGGTATGATTTGTTCTATAAACATTGCTTTAATGGGTTTAAACTCCCCTGAGCCGCTTGGATAGCGACATGGATCTGTTCTTTGGTTGATGACATGTGCAAATGCGGGAATCCATGAGTTTAAGCCTTGTAAACAAGTGGAAATTTGACTCTTTGCCGGACGAGTACGAACAAATGGAGTCACAGGTGTGGCAGGGTTACTAGCATTACTAGCAATTTCATTGGCGGAAAGCCCATACACCTGTTCATGGGACAGTTCCGTCTGAGGAACAAACTTAACGGCATTAAGCTTGTCATAGAAACCGTTTGCGGGTCTAACATGTCCTGGTTTTTCATTCATCTTTTTCATGCTAACCACTTGGTGTACCAAGACATCTTCACTATCCCATATGCCTAACAGTATGGTGGGTAGCGATAGAAAAAGTATCAGCATCGTACAAAAACGGGTTGAGCTCGCTGGCTATATAACCAAAACCCCTGGGTTACCGGTACTAGGAGGTCCTGTGCAAGTCAGTGGTTGCCGGCTTTATAGTTTTCTTAGAAAGCATAGGAATAGTTTGTGTTGGCATGTTAAAATCTTTGCAACATATCTCTTCGCAAACTTTGTTAGCATTCTTTAAAACAAACTATTTCATCTAGATAACATCTGCTAGTTCCTTTTTCTCAGATAAAATCTTTTTCATTTTAGATTGTAAAAATGCCAATTGATTTTTCTTTTATTCCTGAAAAGATGGATTTAAGCAAATCCGTTTCTGCACCAAGTTTCAGCGTTACGCTTATTTCCGCTGAATCACTAGGCTTGCTCCTGTCTAACTTGTTTTCAAGATCAAGTTTTTGACTTGGTGGGTATCAGACGACAAATTTCTTGCTTTGCATTGAAGAAGCTCATTTTTTAGGTCTCGATTCCAAACATTTTTCTTGTTAAGCCTTAGCATGTCCGTCTAGTTGGGTTTGCAAGTCCAGTTTAAATGGCAATCATATATACTTTACAGATGTGTCAGCAGATACCTTCAATTGGCACATTTTGGCTTCGGTGTCAAGAAGTTACTGATGATACGTGGATCGTATTGTCATCAAATCTCAGTCTCAGCATCGGATCTAAATGTTTCTTCCTGTGCAATCTCCTGACTCAACTGAGGTAATCCACATTATCAAAGATTTGATTATCATTGGAGTGTACCTCATATGACTGGATTGTTTGGTTTGCCATCTAGTGATTGACAAGTTTGGTGCCATTAAAGCGACAGCAAAACTGGGGCCTTCATCCACGGTCTGAGTCATATGCATCCTCATGATTGCTGAAACATTACGTGTTTGTTTGTAGTCAGTGCCTGAGGTTGATTCATAGGAAGTGCGGTGCAATTCCACATAGCGAGAATGCTTCACTTCAGCATCTAACACATCTCTTCTCTTAGCTTCCATTCAGTAAAGCTTATCTTGAAGTACAGAGAGTCCCATATTCTCTTGGTTTCTTTACACTGCCAAGCAACATGTCCTTCCCCCTCTGCAGTTGTAACAAATCACCTTTTACCCTCGAGCCCTGTACTACCAACAATACCGGAAGCCTTCCACTTAACTGGTTCATTAAACAAAAGTGACCAATCATGCACCGTAGCACGAGACCTTGATTGGAGGAAGTCCGGAGCAGGTATGATTGGTGGATGAAACTGCTCTTATGGAAACCACCTTAAGAGATTAGCATCTAGTCATCGTGCCGATCAAAGCGTCATTCGAGACTAGAAACAGTAGTTGAGGACTAGGAGTTGTAGGTGATGAAAGAGCAGGTGCAGATGTGGTGGAGAGCAGACATAGGCAGTGGATCAATCAATTACTGTAGACTGCTCCTGTTATCTTGAGAGTCTTTATTGGCATGAAGGCTCGTAGGCCTTTGAGATGAGTATAAGATCTGAACATAAGGTGTGTTGGAATATCCATGTCTTGTTTGACATTAGTCACATACTTACCCCAATAGGCTGGAAGAGATAGTTGACACAAAAATTAGTGTTCATCAGATGATTAGGGATTTCGAGCTGAGTAATCTTCCATGTACAATACACAAGCTTGTGGAAATGCACAAATAGTCAAGAATGGACGTCTAATTCTAATGGCACGAAAGACGTTCGTGACCATCAAACAGATCTCTTCCGTTGTTGAGAGATTCTTGCTCGATTTTTATTCTTGCATAAGTAGTATCAACATTGTTCCAAATCTCACTGAGCAGTGCTTGTTCTCATTGAGTATGTTGAAGATGTTCGGGGAAGACCTTGACAGAGGAAAACTCAGTCTTGAGTATCAGACCATTTCGAGCTTGTTTTCTTCATCATTGAACTCAGAATCAAAGCTTTTTCCTCGTGCGGGCACAATAATAGAACCAGGTAGGTGGAGAGATCTGTGACCATCGCGTGAGTGTATGGTCCATTCTGAATGGATATCCATATAAGCTTCCCATTTGGTTTCCCTCGAATGTACCTTTGTATGCGAATTTTCCATGAATCGTAATCATCTATCAACGAACATTGAGGACGATAATCGGTGCCCGAGCAGCATATGTTTTCTTCATTTGTTTGCCATTGAATAACTTTGTTTTATTATGAATGATCTGATCTAAGAGATTGTTGATTGGTGACATTGATTGAAGTTAATACCTTTGTTATGAATGATCTGATCTTAAGTGATTGTTGATTGGTGATTTGGTTTGAAGTTTATGATTTTCGGGTAAATTTTGAAACAGTAAAATGCTGTTTTGAGGCTCTAAATGACCCGAATGGCTAAAAAGAATAGGGCCTTGCTCAAAGAAGGAAGAGTCTTGACCGTTGGGGACCGTTACCTGATCGGGTAAAAAAATTTCGGAACAAACCGACTCAAAAAATTATTTTTTTGCGCAAATCAAAGCAAAACACAACTTAGCTTGAACAAAACGCATGAACTTACACTCAAAACGCAAATCGAACATTGTTTCAAACGCATGAATACTTGTTGTCAAAACGCAATGATATCTTCCTCAAAACGCAATGAAATTTTTCTCAAAACGCAATGAAAGTTTTGCTCAAAACGCAATGACACTTGAAGTCAAAACGCAATGGACTTTTCTTGTCAAAAACGCAACGAACTTGGTCAAAACGCATGTGTAGAAAATTGTTCCAGCGTAACGTTTTAAATTCAAAACGCAATGTATTTCTTCAAAACGCACCTGTGATTCAAAACGCAACTTTGTTTGTCGAGCAAAAACGCAATGAATGGAATCAAAAACGCAATGCATGAAAATTTTTATGGTCACGTAGCGTTTTAGCAAAACGCAATAGAAATCTTCAAAACGCAACCTGTATGACCTCCAAACGCAACATGAAAATCTCAAAACGCACAATATGAATATGTTCAAAAACGCAATATGAAGACTAACAAAAACGCAACAATTCTAAAAGAAAATATACATCTAGCGTATTTTTCTAATCCACTCGAACCCAAAAACACAAACAAAGACCACGTCCCTTTTTTTGATTATTTTCGAAACGAAAGGAAGAACAAAAAAAACAAATCACGAAACGAATTTTTTCTTTCTCCCTTTTTTCTGTTTATGATTTGCGAACCAATAAGCACAAAAAAACAATCACGTACACCCCTTTTTTTTATGAATTCGATCAAACAAAAAAAATAAAACAAACAATCACTTTTGGCTCTTGATACCAATTGTAGGATCCCTAGATCATTTCCATATATTAATACACAAGATCATTATGTCACGAAAAGATTAAACATTAAAGAAACTTTATGAGATGGAAAGAAACCAAGCGTTGCTACAAACCCTAATGATAAAGTAATTATGGAGTAGCAAACCTAAAAAAAGAAAGAAAAAAATGTGCTTATATAGCTCTCTAGACCTAGTAAGACTAGACTGGCCTAAGTGGGTCTTGGCCCTTTGGGCTTTGATGAGGCTTTTTCATTAATGGCCCCATTTATATAATATTACACGCTTAAAACGAGCTAGACTTTTGACTTGTATCTTCAGTACAAGCTTCTTTGTTCTTGTCATTTAATTGAGTGATCTAACAACTCTGATGCAACTGTTTTTCTATGGTGTGTTTGCAACAGATTGTTTCGCTAACTTTTTAGGTTGTCAAGACTAATATGCACTACTTAGGATCATAGATCTACATTCCACCGTCATTTAAAAATTTATAAACCCAAGCATCAGATTCGAATTAAACATACATTTTCCACAATAGCACAAACAACATTAACATCGAAGTTCTGATTTAAACTGTCATTAACATGCGCCAGTTACAGACTTTGTTTTAATATAAATACTAGAAATATCATGTGTCTTCTACTTCAGTCTTCTAAACTTCACTTGACTATTGTTTTTGACACGACCTTATCTTTCATTTGAGTGCTCCTAAGTTGTGGTCTGCTAACATTAGTTTTGTGAATTACTCCTGTAGAGGTAGACACGCGAGGATTAGTATTCCTAGAAGCAAGGCAACTAAGGTCTGCTCTACGTTTGTGTTGTCCCTAGTGTCAGTTTTCATAACATGCGTAGGTATTAATACAAATATGTGTTTTTCTTACAGCTTGCCATGTTGTTTGAGGCAAAATCTATGTAGTGACTGGTTTTGATAAACCCTCTGACACATTAGTTTTGGGAACCGACTTTGTCTTTGAAAAACTTTTCCTCTCAAGAGAGTCTGAAAAGGAGCCGGTTTGCCTAAAACTGATGGTTTTAGAATCCTTTAAGCATTTGGTTTTTCGAACAACAAATGGTTTATCAAACTTAGTTTCCACATATTTTCCTTTGCATTTCTCAATGAGTTCTTAACTCACAATAATTTATGGCAATTTCTTGTCTGCAATGAGCTTTCAAATCTAGAATTTCAAAATACTGTTTACGTTCTTTAGAAATACATTGATGCTTTTTCTTTTCCAAACTGTATCATATTTCATTTGTTTCCAGTGACATTGTGTAAAGAAAGTTTAAGAAAACATTGAGTGTTTTTTCTACATTTAGTCAAAACTTCATAAAAGCTCGTATAAAAAACTTCTTACTAACATTTTAGTTTGTATTTCGATTTAATTGTTCCGATTTCAGTTTGTTCGAAAACTTTGTGCAAGACACTCACATTCTTTCACTTTATGAAGATATAAGCATTGCAATTTAGTATGAGCATTTAAATCAGATAATGAATACAAATAAGAACACATAACATCAATAGACAACACAATATCTTGCAAATATAATCATACATTTTGAAAATTCTTGCTTTATCAAATTTAAGTTCGTCCCAATTTCATTTTCAACAAGGGATTCATCGTACTTTAAATCAGCATGTTTTTCATTGGCTTAAGTATTCATAAAAAAAAAAATGTGAAACTACTCATTCTGTGTCTTATGGCAAGAGGCATCAAACATGAGTCTTAATTATAATTTCCCAAATCAGAGGCAGTTGGTGCAACAAAATGACAAGAGAATGCATTTTTCCTAAGCTTGATCAACAATTCACTAAAATAATTTATGTTATTCGTCATACATTATATGCTTGTCTACTTTTACTTATTGATTTTGAAATAGGTAAGAAACGATGTTTTTGAACATTTTTGGTTTATATTTCACAAAAGATTCTCTCCACATTTTCTTTCTTACTTCATCTGAATAGGCCAATTGTTCATGATATACCAGTGTTGCTGGTTAGAAAATTTTCCATAAAGACCTATTTTAGCTTTGTGAAGTCATAAGTTATCACTTTTCTTATCAATCTGATTGACTCTCTTTTTCAAGAGTCAGGGTCTCTTCCCTATCGGGGACGAGTCTGTTTGCAGGATCAGATTTGTCATATGGGATCTCATACAAACACGGTTTCTTTTAAACTAGCCTTTTATTAGAGGTACCATTGGATTTCAGAGTTGGTCTACCATTGAAATATGGGCCTTGGGTGCTCAGTACATGAATCGATTGAAATTGATTGGGTCCTTTGTAAACAAATTACATTCAAAAACTTTAACTGCTTTTCTATTGAAATCCAATTTGTCCAATGTCTTTTCTTCTTAAGTTTCAAATTCCTTTATTACTTTGTTTTCTCTTTCACCAGGACCCTCATAAAGTAAATTGTTAATAAGACGACGTTTTCTAAAATTCATTGTGTTTCTCTTTGACAACTATAAATTATTCACTAGGCATTTAAGTGTTAACCTTCTTTTTATGTCAAATTCTTTTTGAGCTAATAGTCCTAGAGTTTCATTTAACTTATGTTCAAGTTTGTCATAATCAACTGTACGTCAATTAAGGTCTTGTACGTCTCAAGCTCAGTCTGTTTATTTGAAGTGCAATAAACAACTATCCTGAATACTATAAACTCCCCCAAGAGTTCTACAGTCTCCGCAGAATAGATTTTCACTCTTTCATTTCATGTAAGCAAGTGATGTTTATGCTTTCTTTAATTGCTATTTGAATCTTTTTTATTTCATACAACATCAGTTTTAAATAGCAATTAAATTATCAAGCACAACAAAAACGCTCATTCATCACATTCTACAACATTTTAGGTCATCTGAAATCATTATCACACATAATCCGGTGAATTAGGATTGACATTAAAATCAACCTTTTTCCACTACACATAGTGTTACTAATGGAACTCATTCTCATAATGTTGTCTCTCATTGGCAAACACATTATATTCATCATCGTATTGTACTGTTCCATATGGCTCATATTAGTACCTGAGTATCTATATAGAGAACCGTTCCTGGGATCTTTGCCATAAAGCTTTAATGTGCTTCCAATTCGTGTATCATCATCTCTTCATACCATGTATGCTAGCCATATCAGATTGATCTGCTTGTAATGGAACACCTTTCACAAGTTGTTTGCACAGACAACATCTTTCCTTGTGAATAACGTGAGTACTATTCACCCTTATTGTTTCCTGGCATTCCTTATGCAAAATGACAAATTTCCTTACAACCGAAACACTCTATCCATCTGCTGCACTACCTGACAGCTTTATGAGTCTCCCTTAGCCCAGAATTATTACATGTCCTCTGATTTCCCAAACTGCCCCAGTCTGATTTTTGCATTATTGTACCTTGAAGAGTATCCAAACATTTCCCCTTACAAAAATTTTAGAGTTTAAAGAAAGTTTCTGAAGGTGTTGTTGGTAGGTTAGTAGACCTTATTGAAGTACTTTTGTAATGATGACAAATTTTTTCTGCATATCCTATCTCTTTGAGCTTGTTCTATGATCACTGTCTTCTTTAGAAGTTGACTCAGATGGAGGTGTGATTGGTTTGGCTATCTCTTTGCCTTTGAATTTGGTAGATGCATTAGATCTAGTGGAAGATGGCTGTTTTAATGTTGGTGCATATACTTTGTGAAATTTTGGTGCTTGATAATAAGGATCTGGATATAGTGAAGCAGCAGCAACAAGTGCTAATGGGTTAGCATTCTTGGCTATTCTCTCAGCACAGATTTCATTAACTTCCTTTTGATATTGTTTCAGAACGTCAAAGAGCTTGTGATATGAGACTGTATCCTAGTCATGTTGTTGCTTGACAATTGTCACAAACCTTGACCATTTTGGTTGAAGTTGTTGAAGAAACTGAACATTGACTTGCATCGTAGAAACTGTCAAGTTGTTTCTTATCATTTCATTCATCATCTTGTAAAATCTAGAGTAGTATGACTCCATGGACTCTCCATCATGAGAAGTGAATTTTCCAAACTCCCAAAACAAATTGGTCTTGACATCTTAAATGTTAAGAGATTCACCTTGTTGTAGCCTTTCAATAGCTATCCACATGTCATGAGCTGTCTTGCAAGCATCAACAGTTGAGTAGATTTCATCTCCAATTCCAGTCAGTAGCAAATGGATTGCTTCCTTTTCTGATTCATAATGAGCTTTGTTTTCAGGAGACATAGTCAAGATTGTCTCAACTGCTGTTCATTTTGGAACTGCTGGAGAATTCTCTGTTGCAGGTACAGCTCGGATTGTGACAATAGTGGGTTGGTATGGACCTTCCAAAATGCATTTCCTCAAGGCATCACCATTTGGTCTTGTATCAATGTATCTTAAGAAACGTGATTGCCATTGAGTATATCTTCCCATTGCAAGCATTGGTGGTCGATCTCTTGATCCAGCTGCCATGATGTTATGCATTTGAGTATCGGTTGTAGAAGTTATGATTAGAGTAGTCATGATGAATGATTTGTGTGATATGAAGTGAAAATGATTTGTAGGATCTTAAGTAGGTAAAGTGATTGTTGTTGTGGATTGGAATCAATTAACGTTCACGGGATTTTACAAGTCTTTGATTTTAACCGAGAAAAGAATAGAATCTTTCGCGGGATTTTACAAAATCAAGAAGAAACCATAAAACAATGATTAATTATTGTTGAAATCGTTGCTGTAATCAAAGTACTTGAGCTTTTGTTGACGAATAATGAGCTTAAAACGACGAACGGTGCACAAACTTTCAACTTAAAATGAGTAACGGTTGATTAAAACTCAAATAAGGACGACTAAGATGCAATTACGTTCACTTTGGAGGAACTAAAAACAGGGTGAATTAATAAGTAATAAGACTAACTGTGTAAAGTTATTTCAACACTAAGGGTCATGGCAATCAAACAAAGACTTGTTAAAAATTCACTTAAACTTCAGGGCTGCAAGGTGTTCAAGTTGTAATTTTAGTTTAATAATTATAAAAATTTCCTCCTAAAAGCTTTCTTCTTCGTTTGAAACTAATAAAAAGGTAACAAATTTGTATTTGATCTCGCGGGATGGTACGGTTATCATCGGTTAAAAATAAATACACCACGTTGATCGAAAAAGGATCACGATCACAATGGTAGTCGTTAGAAGTCTCGTAATGAACCGACACTCGAAACCGAAAACCCAAAACGACTCGAAATCGAGTATGGTTTCTTCCTTTATACTTGTTTAATCGCCTCCTTTAGTGAAGTTGTTAACTCACCTTGTACATGATTGTTAACTCGCCTCTTTTGTACTCGTTGTTAACTCGCCTCCTTTGTACTCGTTGTTAACTCGCTTCCTAAACAAGATTGTTAACTCGCCTTCTTCTTAAGTTTGATAACTCGCCTCTGCTAGGCTTGTTTACTCGCCTTCTGCAAAGCTCCAAAAACGTACTAGTTGTCCTTTTTTGTTGTCTTGTAACAGGAACGAATAACAACAAACAAAGAAGCTAAACAAATGGATTGGTGTTCCTTGGTTTTTTTCAAACTGTGTACAAACAAAACAAAGAAACCCAGAAAAAGCTTCGTAATAAGCTTGAAAATAAGCTCTTTTCACCACAATAAGCTTTAGGGTTTTTGGCTTTAAATAGCCACGTACTTTTCCAAATGTACCCATATGGTACGTGTACTAAATTTATTATCCATATGGTACATGAACTTTACATTTCGTGTCAATATGGTACATTTATTACCGGCTACTTGTAAAACCGGTTACTTTTTAAATTAAGTGAAATTTAAAATGAGGGTTTTTGGCTTTAAATAGCCACGTACTTTCTCACATGTACCCATATGGTACGTGTTAGGATGCCACGTAAGCGTTTAGCCTGTTAAACAGGTGAAAAATTCAGTTTACGTACCATATTGACACGAAATGCAAAGTTCGGGTATGATATGGGCAATAAATTTAGTACACGTACCATATGGGTACATTTGAGAAAGTACGTGGCTATTAAAAGCCAAAACCCTAGAATTAAAGAGAATTAATCCTCACTATATGCATGAGAAAATACTGAAGAAGATAGACAAAAACCTAATATCAAGGACATGATATATACCTTGACCCTAGAAAAAGTGGACGGAGAGTAAATAGCTCGGCCATAATTGCTCCCATTCCCCATAAATCTGCAATTAATATAAATTATCAAATTAGGTCCACATAACACTGTAAGATGATTTAAAATAACGTCACTCTAAAAAACAACTAACCAACAGCATGCCCATATTTTAGGAACTAGAGAAGTACTTCTGGTGCCCGGTACCTGCAAATTTTACATTTATGGTAACTTATAAAAAAGGTAGCAGGAAGGTGATAATGAGGTTTAAATACATAAATAAAGTTATAGTGTCATGATAAGATGTATAAAAGGAAAGAATAAGACTCACCAGCGTGTTGCATACTCCGTGTATGGTAGCCGAGATGTGATCTCGTGAGCAAGACCAAAATCAGCTATTACCCTGTATTGAACAAGCGCTGCGAAAAATGCAAAAAAAAAACCCAATCAATATCATAAATTTTGTTAGTGACTTAACATAACGATTTGTTTTTTTTGGGGTTAATACTGCCCTAGATCATTTGGAAGGAGAGCACGTATAGAATGCATTTATAGACAAATATTCAAGTGGTTCATTCATCTATTTGTAAGTGCGAGTATATACTATAATAAACCATCAATACTAGCATATATATTCTTTTTTAAGGCGGGGCTAGCTTAATCAAAGTTCTGCATTTAGTCTTGATACAGTGACTAGAGAAATAATTTTGTTATTAATATGTGACTTAATTAAATCTGCAAATCAACATAATCCGGCAATACACTATTAAAGTGACTTGTACAATATCATACGGAGTTAGCTAAAATGAAGGCAAACAAAGAGACAATGTAGTTCAATGTTTATTTGTTTCACTAGAGATTGATAAATAGTTAGTAGCATTCGACTTATTAGCCATTTGATATGCACTAACAGACATAGCACTAGCAAATACCGTCGCCCTTTCATGTTGAAAACTCTTGACCATACCCTCAACCTAAATTAGTAAGCATTACTATATCAACAACCAAAAGCTGAGATATATAACATTTGAAGTTACATTTCTAAGGAAATAAAAACTGATAATTTAATGCAGAATTATGAAAGGAAGAGAGCATGATGGAGTGCATGTACCTTACTTATTCATCACATCATGAAGAGTTCGGGGATATGGCCTATGGGAGCCGATAGGCCAGCAAGAGCCTCCTCTACTACAACTTTCTTTCAACTTTGAGCAATTATGAATCTCTAAACTGAAAAGCAGAGGCAACTACATTTTTGGTAGATGTAACCAGAAATGTAATGAATTGGCGTTTGACAGTCATGCAGACATTGCAGGTGCAATTTGGTTTGTGTTTGCCTTTTCCACTTGGAGGTTGACTGCAGACTATGCAACTCCAGATTCACCAACAGACAAAGTGTTTACAAACAAAAGAATTATTCCGCCAGACCCACCGCCTGATCCACCGCCATCAGAATTGTATAAATCATACGGATTGTTGGCAGTCCCTTCTCCAGAACTTCCTCCATTAGCAGTAAGTGATCCATCAACAAAAAAGACTCGATATTGGATGCTCCAACGAACCAATTACTGCAAATAACATTCTTGAATATTTTCACAGGTGAAGAAAATTTTGAGCTTTTACTAACTCTTATATTTTCACAGGTTTTTCAAATTTATACAAGCTTTTACTAAAATTTTCACATGTGAAGAAAAATATCTCCTATATTTTCACGCATGAAGATACTTTTACTAAACTTTTCATGGGTTAAGAAAAATATCTCCTATATTTTCACGGATGAAGAAAAATATCTCCTATATTTTCACGCATGAAGATGCTTTTACTAAACTTTTCACGGGTGAAGAAAAATATCTCCTATATTTTCACATGTGAAGATGCTTTTACTAAACTTTTCACCGGTGAAGAAAGATATCTCCTATATTTTCACATGTGAAGATGCTTTTATTAAACTTTTCACGGGTGAAGAAAAATATCTCCTATATTTTCACACGCGAAGATGCTTTTACTAAACTTTTCACGCACGAAGATACTCTTAATAAACTTAATATGTGATATATTCTACTTTACGCAAACTAATTAAGTCGCTTATAAAAATCAAGACCTAATTCGTAATCTATACTTTCACATGTGACATATATACAATTTGAACAATGATAATAACTTCAAATGCATAATAATTCAACACCAGAAATTAAAGACACGTTCATCTACATGTATATTCACATCTAAAGAAAAACTATACATTTCATCAAACACTTGATGTGCATTAACGAACCACCATCAAATGTACATTTACACATTCATCTACATCTAAATTCACATCTAAATAAAAACTATACATTTCACCAAACATCTTACTGATAAGAGCACACATCACATAGAAATGATAATATTCTAAAAATTAACATCGAATACAAACATCTGATTGATAAGAGTGTTAGATGTTAACCTTTTCTTTAGAAAAATGTGAGATGTTAACCTTCATACGAACCACTTTTGACCTGATAACCTTTAAATTGCAACAGTGGATGACGACCTGAGACGATATGAACATGACTGGGCACATTTCGAAGGTGCTTGAATGGCGGATAACCACTGGAGACTAGGTGTGTTCAATGAGTGTGTGTTTGTATATGTTCTGCGTGTTTTTGTGTATGAAACAGAGAGAAATCGAGTTGATTTTTGTTGGTACCTAACAAATGAAGGAATTTTAATCCGACCCCTATTATTTTTAGATATGAAATTACAAATAGGCCCTTCTGTTTTTGTTAGTGTAAATTTAGTGCAAAAATATAGTCTAATCTAAGCCATTAGATCTTAAAAAGGAGGGGTTAATGGTGGGCTAAGATCTCTTCTTTTCTTCTCACAAAAATTAATCTTCTCAAATAAACGATTGTCTATATATATATATATATATATATATATATATATATATATATATATATATATAACCTTTTATGCTTTTCACTCTTAAAACAACAACGAATAGTTGTCCATGTGTGAAAACAGGACATGACAGGTAGAAACTAACTTTTGAAAGGGATTGACCTTAGTTTTTGTTAATCGTCATGGCAAATGAGACTGAAAAAGGAAATTGTTTTCTGATGATCTTAAGCGGTAATCGTTTATCAGACGGAGTAATTCTTAACCTCGGTTTGATAACCTTCTTTTTAAAGTGTGTTTCGTTAAAGATTTGTGCACTAATAGAAGTTTTTGATAATTTTAGAACCTGAAGTCTTGTCCCATTACACAATCCATTTGGTTGATCAATATTTCTCAACAACATTATCGGGACTCCTACTTTTAATGCAAGCCTGTGGTTCGAAACACCTCAGGACTTCAATCCATTGATAAATTCTGTTGTGAAAATGGATTGATCTATGGCGGCATTACGTTCAATTTTATATACATTGTCGCAACTTAAGTAATCCATTTATTCTCTTGGGAATTTCTCCAATAAATGCTCGTTTATGTTGTCCACGACTTCATTCATTGGAGCAAGAATTGCCTTTTCTTGTAAGTACGACGGATCATTCATATTATCCAAAATGTTTGGATAAGTAAAATCTATAATAGACGTTACCGGGTCATCAGTTGCATCCATTAAAATTTCTTCTAGTAGATCAATAGAAACCTCTCCGTTGTTTGGTTCTCCAAGCTCGCAGTCTCTGACTTTTAATATCCATTCTGCAAATTCCCGTATTTCCTGTCACATCTTTAGGGCGTGCGCCCATAGTCAGCCTCATGTTGGCCGTCAAATTAAGAACGTTGCAATGATCCCACAAGTACGAATGCTTTAAATATGTACTTACAATGTCTTGCCATGAACCTTTTAGAATAACAAGGAATCACGGGGTTTTAAAAGAAATATATTTATAAGAAGTTATGTGTATGAATAAAATAAGAAAAACAACGAACATGAACATGTTCTATTAAATATAAAAGAAATAATGAGATAATAAGTGAATTATTTGATAAGCAATTAAGTATGTAACAATTAGAATAATAAACGTCAATTCATTGTCATCTTCAAATTTGATGGTCTTGAATAGAAAATGACATCGGTGAGCGCTAATCAAGTTAATAGCTAATATTCATTTCGTGAATACCTAATAGTCCATAGTGTTGATGACATTTGTAGTAGTTGTCGAGATATTATCATCCTCATCACAAACGACAACCTTCAAACCTCCTTTGCTTTTGACTCTTGAAACAGTAACGTATAATTTTCTATGTGTGAAAACAAGGTACAGACCAAATTTTAAAAGTGATGGACATGAGGAATCATGGGGAATTTGTAAAAATTATACATTAGGAGTTACGCACGTGAATAAATTAACAAACAACAATAATCGCAAATAGGTTTCATTATTTTATGAAGAGAACAATAAGTAATATGTGAATGATAAGATAAACAATTTAGTTTATAAATATTAAAATAATAAACGTGCATGTATCGTCTTATCTAACTCATAGATAGTCTTAAAGAGGCAAGGTATGCAGTCAAGGCCAAACACTCGAGTAACCCATGTTCATTCCATGAACACCTAAAAGTAAAAAAAAACAAAAATCAAACTAAAAGGAAGTTGTTAATAAGAGTATATGTAAAGTTTAAAAATAGTATAAACGTGTCATTTATATAATTGTCCATACATGTAAAAGTTGATCGTAAATTTTGAAATGCTTTTTTGTAGACATTTGTAATACTTTTCAAGATATTACATCAGTGGACATGTTTTGTGTTCGTTGTTTAGGTTGGGTCATGGGGTCGGCATCCGTTGATATACTTTTAATCAAGTGAATGCGCTTATATGGCTATATGTTTGTCACATACTGGTGACGGTTTTTTTACATATTATTGTTGGTCACACACAAATACACTTAGACAATTTAGATTATCGACCCGTGAAATCATGAATATCTCAAAGAGATGTATTCATGGGAGTTTATCTATGTAAATAAACTAACAAACAACAAAGAACGTAGCTCGTAACATTGTTTTTTGAAGGAAAAGAGAAGCAATGAAGAAATGAAATGATAAACAACTTGATGTATAACTGTTAATAAAGTAAATGTGCATATCTCATGAATAGTCCATGTAAATTACATGAACACTTAAATATATGAAAACAAAAATTGAAGGCATAAGTTATTGTTGATAATAGTATATATAAAATGAACAAAGCATAGTGAACAAAAATTAGCGGGTATTTCAAAAAGATTTTGATTAAAAAGATTTTGATTAGGCAGTGTACCTAATCATTGTAGTGTAGTATGGGCAAGACTCAAGGGTTGTTATTGTTCTCTAGGGGAATAGGTTGGGAAGGCTTGATTACGGTCTAACAGAATTCTAGAGGTTGAGAGAAGATTATTTTTGTTTTTTATATTTATAAGAAAACAGGTAAATCTAAGGTTTGAGAGGTTGGTTTGTTTAGCTAATTACTAAACTAATTATAATCTATGTTACTGGTGATAACTTTATAATAAACAAGTGTATTTACCTAATCATGCACTACTCATTAGATTGCTTCTCCTAGATCTGTTGCTTTGTCACACTTGTGATGATCTGTGTAAGTATTTCCTAGGGTAAGGTAGTATGAAGACTGTTACCGATGGTATCCTTTCTACACTACTCACGTTTCTCTAGACATATCAACAACGATACAGACAAAAGTTGATTTTCTAAAGCCTAACGCGCACATTCATCAACAAGAAGCAACATCAAAAGGATCTACAATCTAAGTTTCATGCAATCATAGATAAATACAAAGGAGGGTTTAACATCGCCACGTAGACAATTCTATATCCTCTTTAAGTCGGCCACGTCCTGACGCCATCGCCATATTCCTGACGCCGTCACTAGATAGATCACGACGGCGTCGCTTTATGCCTGCGACGCCGTCTCCAGCCATTGTTTGCAAAAGTCTTCAAGAGATTTGGTGTAGGTCCGTAATCTTGTCCGTTTTTCTCCAAATGAGCCCAAGTCAGGTGTATTTCCTCCAAAAGCCATCCAAGTGCTAAAAACCTAAAAACAAACGATTAAGCACGTAATTTGAGCATATTTGCATGATTTAAAGGGTTAAATGACCCCGAAATAGTATATAAAATAACACCTCATCAAATATCCATACACTTAGGATTTGCTTGTTCTCAAGAAAATAGGCTTTTCTACCTAGACAATAGCAATATGAGGGTCATTTAACCTACTCTTTAAAAGTATTTTACAACACAACCTTCTAGACCTCGTAATTAAAAGCACGAAAAGTATATACGAGCACCTCACATAAGTGTTTGGGATTCTCTCTTTCACTCGGGTGTATAATAAATTATAACATAATGGGGAAATGGAAAATCAACACTCATTACCTGTCATAGCATATAAATTACCATAGTCTTGGTAAAGGATCAAACCTCCACCGCTAGGCGCAAGCATTATTCATTACTATCCAAGAGGTTTTTAAAGGGTTGTGGGGTGTAGGTGTAAGATAACATTAACGGAAACGGAAATGGATGGGATACGTTTGGGTGGTGACTTTTGGTGAACTTAGAGTGGAAGGGTTATCTAATTATTTATAAGAATACACGTTGGTTTGGTTGCTAAGCCAAAGACTCAGACAAAATATACAAACTCTACACAACTCTACACCAATCTCTTTCTTTTTCTTTTCTTGACTCTATGATAAACATAACATAAACAAATGACAACCCGTATATTTTTTTTCACTCTTTTTTATATACATTTTTTTTGTACACTTTTGCCCTGCCATTGCTTAAACATATAATACATCATGGGGGTTTATAGATACACCCCTACACTTGAACTTTTACATACTCGATTATTTACAATCTAACTAATGACCCGATTTGAGATGGATCAACATAACATGGAGCTTATTGAGCTCTATTGGGGGTAATAAATTACTTCTTCCCTAATTCTTCATAAGATGAATACTACCATGAATCCCAATCGTCCCAAAACAGTATTTACAAGGATAAGGACTTAGCAACCGTGTACTCAAATAATTAACTTGGGTTAAAACAATAATGTACTAAAGGTGAGTACATACAAGGTAGGCTAAGGCGATTTAGGTGTAACGATTGGTTTAAGGGTGACAATGCTCTTCATTAATAGTCCGGCTTAACCAGAAAATTACGAGAACCGTGAAAAAGGATAGGCTCGGAGGGTTGTACTAGGGGTATCCTGCACTAAAAATGAGTGCATGGCAAGGGTGTGGGATAGTTATATGATCGATGTGACCATAATAATAGTTACAGGTTTAAAACATGGGTTAATCCTAGTGCCTCTTATCTAGCAAATCCTAATACTTACTATGCGGTCTCGGGATGCATCACAAAAACAAGTTCTAGAATTTAATATACTATCGGTACACTCATATAATTTAATACCGATACCAATGCTCTAGAAAAGGTGACAAAGACCATACGTACACATCCGTAACGACGGAATAGACACATATGACTGCATTGAAACCTTAACTCGAGAAAGCTAAAGGTACAAATTATCTTGGGTATCAATAAGGGATACCCGAATTCCTAAAGATCTAAAGGCGAACCTCACATTTTGGGGGTGGAATTTTAAGGGTTTTTGTGCTAGTCATACATATTCCTATCCATGAGACGCTATTAACACTCGGTTTTCGTCGGTATGTGTCATAATTTTTTTTAAATTTGGGTCAAAATTACCTTTTTATGCTATGTTTCGATATATTACCCATCATTTTAAGGAACAAGCAAATAGCAATTGAAGGAATAGTTTCTAAGGCTTATTTCCCCTACACTTAAGTTGAACATTGTTCCTAATGTTCTATAGAAGTACCCGTAAAACGAATAAAGGGATAAGAAAACAAGGAAAAGAAACTAATACTCCTCTGGTTTTCTCAATAATGGAGAAGAAACATGTGATAACTGGTTAAATCATCCTCCAAGAATCATCCAATGAAACTTTCTAAGAACTTCCAATCTTCTTTTCGTCAAATATAACTTGTAATCAAAGACAAAGACAACTACACCAAGCATAAAATCGGTGGAATAGATATAAATACAACGAGAATTTGGGGTTTTAACTCTTATGAAAACAGTAAAGATAGGATGAGAGTAATGATATAATCATAGGTTTATGCAAGTTTACAACAAAATTACAAATTTTAAATGTTGCACATTTTATTTTTCAGAAATACTAAAAAAAATCGAATTTTTACATTCCTAGAGATGCGACACCGTCGGGTGTTAATCCCGACGCCATCTCCAGCGCGTGTGAAAAATTCTTTTTTTAATGAGAAATTTCTTGCACGCAATTTTATTAGTCAAATATGAAGAAAGCACTGCATAAAAACCTGGAATTAATCATTACAATCATATGACTCGAAACTTACGTGAAGTAATCTAAACAATTTATTTTAAATGTTTGAATTTGGATCTTAAAAACCAGATATATTCCCCTACACTTATTTTGTTGCAAAATACCTTTGATTGCAAACAAGACGGAGTTATAAACAAACAAAGAATGATTACAAAATTCATTTAAACATAATAAAATAAACAGTAAAGAATTAAAACGCATGACACTCCTAAGTGCGGGAAAAATAAACATTGAGTTTCCTCTCAAGAAGTGCTTTTCTTTATTTATGAGTCTTGTAGCTAGACTCGAAGTCACACATTCTTACGTGACTTCTCATTTATCATCCATTCCAGTCATGTATTCGAGTCCAAGCTTAATGGTGTCCCTATAAAACTCTTCTTCTAAGTCGGATGGCTTCCTACATCCTCTATCATAGTCGTCTTTACTGATTATTACTCTAGATGACAATAAATCATGAGCTTTGTTAGACAATTCGCTCCTCTCTGGGTCCTTATATGGCGTCTTAAAGGTGATCTCTTTAGTTTCGTCCGTGAAAGTTATTAACCCGTGTTTCCTATTTATAGCTAGGCAGGCGATTTCAATGAAGGGTCGTCCAAAGATCGCATGGGACAAGCTAGGGTCGATGTTAGTCTCAATATTTTCCAAAATGGTGAAATCTATGACGTAACTCATATTTCCTACAAATATGTGCATGTCCCTTCCTAATCCTACAAAATTTCTTCCTATATACTCGTATCCATTCTTTCTAATAGAGTTATAATAGGCCAAGGACACGATGTTCATAGGTAGGTCAACATCAATACATGCGTTAGCCGTGAATTTATGACCTATCATGCAGGGAATTTTAAGGTTTCTCGGGTCACCCTTTTTGATCATAAAGTCATAATTAAGTAAGCATTTAGGCATTTCCTTAATCAACGATTCATAAACCGATTCCTTACTTGTGTCAACTAAATCTAGAGGTTCTTCGACATCTAACCATTCAATTCCCTCGTCATCTTTGTTAGACCCTATATTATCAACAACAGTTATGTCTTTCTGTTCCAGCAGTGGCGTATCTCTTCATTCTTCAATGTATGCAATGATGTTGGTGTCTTCGGGGTCGCCCTCTCTTTCTCGCTCTTCTTCCTCAGCCATGCTATCATGAGAGTTGTTTTGTTGCTTGGGATGTATCATGATAGTGTTGATCGATCCATGGATATGGGTTGAGCATTATGGGTCTTCAGTTAGGTAAGAATGAGCAGAAAAGACCGAAGTTATGGTGTTAACTTTTAGTTTTGGGTTCTTAACCGTGTAGCTAGGTAGTGATCCTGCCAATCGATCGGTGATGGCCTTCGACACTGTGTTAATTTTGTTGGTCATGTTGCTGTTTGAAATCGGCTTCAAACTTGGACAATCTAGCGTCTTGAGATGCCATGAAGTTGGACACCAATCCTTCTAGATTTGATTGATTGTTAAAACTTTAAGGATTGTTGATGAAGGGACGGTTTGGGATCGAACTGTTAGGTTGGAACTGGTTAGGTGGGTTTGAAAAATTATTTTGGGAATTTTAAGGTTGTCTCCACCTAAGGTTTGGGTGACTTTTCCATTATGGATTGTAGGTGTCACCAAGATTGTTTTGCTCGGGCTTAAAAGTGTACCACTTACCTACCGCTTTGTCGGTATGCGTGGATGCATATTCAACAAGGCTTGTTCAGGATCTTCCATGCAATACTAAGTGTCATGGGGACCACTACAGATCTCACATGAGGTAGTGATTTTGTTCACCTGAGTAGGTAGCGTTGGAGCAAGATGAGCTTCCATCAAGTGTTGGACTTGATTCTCGAGCTCAATAAGGTGGTGATCAGATGTACTCAGGACATCTTGAGGTAAAGAGATTTCCTTGACTGGGTTAGCGAAATCCCTTGGGTCGTTCCAACTTTCGTTGTCATAGAGGGCGAGGTCCTCTAATAATGCCTAGGATTCTTTGGTGTTTCTGTCACGAAGCTTGCTACCGGCCGATTGGTCAATGCTTCTTCTTGTAACATGATTGACATGGTCATAAAAGATTTGGACTTAGAGCCAAAGATTGATGCCATGATGAGGGACTTTTTGGAGTAAGTCCTTGAAACGAGTCCATGCTTCAGATAGAGATTCTCCATGATGTTGTTGGAACATCAGGATATCATTGCAGAGTTTTGCAGTTCTTCCTGGTGGAAAGAATTAAGCAAGGAAACGAGTAGTAAGATCCTCCCATGTGGTGACGGATCCTGCTGGGAAAATTAAAATAAACGCAGGCGTGTTCTTTCCCTGTTTTTACCGTCAAGGTCAAGTGAGTTCGCAAGTTTTAAGAAATCCTTGAGGTGTTGGTTTGGATCCTCGAACCGAAGTCCGTGGAATGAGCATCCGTTTTGCACCAACCTGATGGTGTCAGATCGAAGAGGTACCACATTGTTACCTACAGGGAGATCAATGGTATTCTTGTAGCCCTCGTGGCTAGGTTTGAAGTAATCTCCAAGGGTACGAATATGATTCATGTCTCCCATGGTGGTTGACGAGAATGGATTACAAAACAATTAACACAAATAAAAAATAGACTATAAGAAAGCTAATATACGAAAATTAAATTCTCACTTGAAAGGATTCAAGTGAGTAGAACTAAGTTAAACAATGATCGAAACCTAACTATTCCCCACACAGCGGCGCCAAAGACTTAGTGTGACGGTTGCAAAGACTTCACATGAAGTTTTACAATCCCCTAGAAAGTGTACCTAATCGTTGTAGTGTAGTATGGGCAAGACTCGGGGGTTGTTATCGTTCTCTAGGGGTATAGGTTGGGAAGGCTTGATCACGGTCTAACAGAATTCTAGAGGTTGAGAGAAGATTATTTTTGTGTTTTTATATTTATAAAAAAGCAGGTAAATCTATGGTTTGAGAGGTTGGTTTGTTTAACTAATTACTAAACTAATCATAATCTATGCTACTGGTGATAACTTTATGATAAACAAATGTATTTACCTAATCATGCACTACTCCTCAGATTGCTTCTCCTAGATCCGTTGCTTTGTCACACTTGTGATGATTTATGTAAGTATTTCCTACGTCATGAACCGATTACACGAACCCGCCGTCTATTTAATATTCTGTTAAGGCAGCGCATAAGTAAGGTAGTTTGAAGACTATTACAAGGCCTCAAAGAGTATATTAAATGCATGTGAAATAACTTAAGAGGGATCAACCATATAATAGGTAAGGTAGTATGAAGACTGTTACCAATGGTATCCTTTCTACACTACTCGCCTTTCCCTAGACATATCAACAGCGATACAGACAAAAGCTGGTTTTTTAAAGCCTAACGCACACATTCATCAACAAGAAGCAACATCAAAAGGATCTACAATCTAAGTTTCATGCAATCATAGATAAATACAAAGGATGGTTTAGCCTCACATGTTATAAAGAAAGCAAAAAGATAAATTAATCAAACAACACATAGACATATTGAATAATTAATGATGAATAACCTTACTTGATTAAAACATGGATTCAAGATAGTACAATAGGGTTTTGAGGCCCTAAAAACGACCTATAAACTCCTAAAACGACTAGGGTTCGTCTCCCTAGGCTTATACAAAGATTTCCCAAAGTTACACACTAAAACCCTAAAAACAGATTTATATTTATAGAGATGTCGACGCGACGGCGTCGCTTTGTAATCTAGACGCCGTCGCTACGTAGAAGATTCTAGATCATCTTTAAGTCGGCCACGTCTTGACGCCATCGCTATATTCCTAACACCGTCACTAGATAGATCACGACGACGTCGCTTTATGCCTGCGACGCCGTCTTCAGCCACTGTTTGCAAAAGTCTTCAAGAGATTTGGTGTAGGTCCGTAATCTGGTCCGTTTTTTCTCCAAATGAGCCCAAGTCACGTATATTTCCTCCAAAAGCCATCTAAGTGCTAAAAACCTGAAAACAAACGATTAAGCACGTAATCTGGGCATATTTGCATGATTTAGGGGGTTAAGTGGCCCTGAAATAGTGTATAAAATGACACCTCATTACATATGTTTTTTGATATTTCACTCAGTTACTACATAAATAATTTCATTTGGAGTAAACATGAAAACGGATAGGCTCTTAAGCAATATAGATATGATAACACTACAAAATTTAACCATAAACTTGTGACAGCTAAAGTCCCAAGTAATTCAAAATGATGAAATAAAATTAGAAAAAAATAGCATACAAAATTTCCAGGTTAACACAACTTATTTAATTCTAGTTATAAAGATTCCCTATCTTAAGTCAGTTCATATATTAGCACTAATTATGCAAAGCGTCATAATCAACACTTTGTTATTCAAACATGCATTAATCATGCAACCTTTTCTTCTCTAGATAACAGTTATTCCTTTGAAATTACTGTATCCCTAAAACACCTGTCATAACCCCATCTCCGGTCACAACACTCTAGCTAATACAATACTGAGTTAGTAGTTCTTTGCCAAATCAGAAAGTTACTTAGCATCGACTCACCCGAACTCCTAACCAAAATTTCAAACAACTCTCATGTACTTATGCTTCTCCAAATCCATCACCTTAGTCACCTCTTCGACCTCATGACACGCGTTTCCATTGCCATCAATGCTCAATTCCTAACCCCATTGCCGGATATTAGAAGTTGAAAATTTGACCCTTTCATAACTATCCGTTGGTCAAGCCCAACACAAAAGAAAAACATCATAACTTGACCCAATTTGACCCGTATCAGTTGTTGATTTTCAACCCAAACTCTATTTGAGTTGTTCGATTTCATACCATTCCCGTTGTGACATATAATAAAATAATCTAAATTGGTCCATTTATAATTCATGAGTCAAAAATGGTAACACATTTGTGGTTGGTTTAACTCATATCCTTCCTTAAAAAAATAGGTTAACTTGCTTAAGCACCAAGGTTTTGCTAATTACCTCATTTGTAACTTGAGGTGTTTGTTTAGTAAAAAATAATCATTATGGGAATGAAAGTGAGAATGTGTTGGGTTTATAAACACATGACCCTTCTAAGAGTAATCAACAGGTTCAAATTTCACTAAACTATAACCTTTAAAATAAGATGTCATAACTAATTTTAATGTGACTACACAAAACAATTTATCCACTAATCCATTAATAACTGATAAATGATTGTCTGAGTAATTGTAAAAGTAGAACTTGTAACTTACAACGTCTCTTTGTAATCACTCAACATCTTCCAGAGGTTTTGCTAGAAACTTCTCTACATAGTATATCTCTTTCAACCTGGTCACTCCAAGTTTAATCTATATACAGATAATAATAATGTATACATATATGTATCAATCAACTGTCAAAACATGCTAATCGACGATAAACATGACTTAAAGTATCTATGCACCTTTGGATCTAACCTTATCTTACTTTGGTTTCTCAAAGTTAAACGTATCAGATTCTTGTGGTATCTCCTTCAACTTTGTTTTCAATTCTTCTTTGTTATGAACAATCTAAAAAGAAAATATCAAAACTCAGGGTTATAAGAAAAGTTGGACAATACAATAATATAGACTAATAAACAGTAACGTGGCTTTCTAAAGAGAACATACATTTCTCTCAAAACTACACTCTGCTCCAACAATGGCAGCACCTACAGACGACTCAGAAGATAGCCATGCAACCTGTTGGTCTTGGTACTGAGTTTTACTGCTATTTAATATAGTAAAGGTGAAGCACATGAAGCAAGACGTGATCCTTAGAACCGGCTAACTGGAACTAATGAGTCACGTTCAACCTGAAGCAAAAAGTAATAATTTTTTCATCACTAAAATAATTAAATGTTTTATAACAAATATACAATATTTATGAAATATAGCAGGTCATGTGCACCGTTTAACCCATTGCACCATCTCCTATTTGGCATTTCTTAATTTCACTTATTCAATATAAACATGAACCATTCTTTCCACTCAATAAGAAATATACCAAAAAAGTATCTAACCCGTTGGTAAAGTTTTTTGCATCATAACCTAAATGCAGATTCAGCAAACTATAGTGCAATATAATATACACAATCAATGAAAACAAAGCAAAGTGAATAGAAAATCAGGTATAACAAAATAAGACAATTTATGAAAAGGATGTAGGGTTGATTTTTTTGGTCAAAAAGGGTCATCAGAAGTATATATGGTTGTGCCCTGACCAACAATTTATTTTTCCTGAGTGTTCAGAAATAACCAAAGCATGAATTATGATTACAAAACGTCACTAAAAGATATAAAACATAAACGGACAAGCCCGTTAGTAGGATCAAAGGCATTTTACGTCAAAAGTAGTGGGTTTATAGGATGGGTCAAAACAGTCACAATGCCTTAGGCCAAAAAAAGCTCTATAGGAGATACCTGGTAGGTTGTCACGATGAGCTCTATAGTTTTTGCATTGAATTTCCGGTTTATATTGCACGTTTCCATCGAATTTCCTCATAAAGATGATCCGACTGCTGCAATATAACAAACCTACATAAAGAAACAATAATTTATCAGAAATGACAGCTATTAAACTATTGCATAATAAAAACCTAATTGCAAAACATGAGAAATAAGAGAGTGATAAAGAGGGAGATAGACCTGCACATTCAGATTTATTTGCAAATTGTAAAACTCAGAGATGCTTAATTCATCGTTTAAGCATCCATCACCACTTTCTCAAACTATTGGATTAAATATAAGGAACAAAATTAGTGCTACAACTTGTTCATCGTTTAAGCATCCATCATCACTTCATATCCATCAGCAACTAACATGTTCATATGTAGAATTCAATGAAAAATTCGATTAGGGTTTTGTCACACCCTCAAACGGGGCCTGGAAGGAATACGTGTCCGAGGGCGTGACGTCATAATATACATCACACAAAGCACGAGAGAATGACCACTAATGGACATTTTGAAAATCATAACTCGTTGCATTGTTTAAAAACTGATAAGTTTTACAAGATTCAAAGGAAAGTAAACATTTACGGAAGCGTAAGTAAAATGTAGCGGAAGCATAATTTAGTTTTCAAAAGACAACGAGTATGAATGAGAAATAAAGTCTTGATAAATGGTATCATATTGCACGTAGACTCCACATAGCACGTCAAAGAAGTACAAAGCTAAACACCTGAGAAAAACATGCTAAAACGGTCAACATAAAGTTGAGTGAATTCATAGGTTTAAGTAAAACATTTATGAGGATAAAAAACGTTTAGTGAATACAGCTTCACTCAAAGTATTATGAAAAGATGTTTAGCAATTTGAAACGTTAAAACAAAGTAGTGTGGACCACAAGATTTCAAAGAAAAATATTTACTGTTACGCTAAGCTCATGACACCGGAGAGACGAGACTCCAATTCAACGATGCACAGCATATCTTATATGCCAAACAAGAAAGTTATTGCCCTAGAGGTATCTAGCGAGAACCAAGATCACCTAGTGAATCTAACAAGGTATATACCGTTTATTCATCGGAGACGCCCCGTAGGTAGGGTAGTGAGCGCTACTCACCCGGATAGGGATAATTAGTCCCAATAGATCTATCTATAATATTCGCGCTTACTTAACCAGTATGGTCGGTTAAGAAATTAACGGTTCATGATAGTTCGGGCATTAGTGGTCTATTCGCAACTTAGACAACACGTAAACAAGGAAGGTAGATCAAGATACTTGTGTCCATAGTAAAATCAACCAATGTATTTCCAAAAGTAAGGCTTTAGGTAATTGCATCCATAAGTAAAACAAAGTGTGAAATCAATCATGTAACCAAGTTTGCAAACGGACATTTATGAAAGTTTGAAATCATTAGAGTAAACAATTTTGTAAACGAGCATGTTCTCACCCTAAAAGTTATAAAGTAAATACAAAACAAGTAAAACGTGGGGCTATGAACTCACCTTGATGTTGAAGAACAATTGGCAGAAGTGCAAATATTAAGCTCATCATAAACGGAAACCGGAACGGCTCGACCAAGAAGTTGCGATTTATCTTAACGACTCAGGCCCACTAGCTTAGGATGATGCATTTATGTTTCAAGTTGTAATAGTTTGGTGGTTGGTTAAATAAAATAAATCGGAAAGCAAACGCAAAGTATGTAATATATTCCGTATATATTACATATGAAAAATGAACAAGTATATAATTCATATGCTGAATTATATAATAAAGACAAACAACCAAAAAAATAAGTCGTAGTATATAATACTTTACAAGTACTATTTAAGAAACCTGATAAAAATAATTGAAACAAAATGATTTGACACATGTTCGGAAATCACTAATTAAATTAATAAAAGTAAACGCACGTTTTAAAGTTACGACTTATATAAACGATGTTTCTAAAACTTTTACAAAAGTTATGATTTTATCTTTTTAATATTTCGTTTCTTTGACGGGTTTTAGCTAAAATAGTTATCTCATTTGTAAAAGTATATATTTCGTTTGTTCGTCGGGTTATTACTTGTTAATAATCTTAAGACTATATACTTCGTCCTTTTTATCAGGTTTCTAAAATAATAAAAATTTTAGTGAAAATTACTAAGTATAGAAATTTATAGAAATTTCGGCATGACCTATTCGTTTATAAGACGTTTCCCATTTTTACAAAACTCAATGCTTTTCCCTTTTCAATCAATCCGTGTTGAAAATACACGTGTTTCAATATATATCTAAACTAGACAAAATAAATGACAAGAAATAGTAAAACCAAACACACCCTATGGGTTGAACCAAACACTACTGTTGGATGTTAACTGCAAAACCAAACACCCCTGTTGGCTGTTAACTGCAGAACCAAACACCCCTGCTGCTGTTAAAACGCAGCGACAAACACCCCTATTTTTGCTATTAAAAACACATAAAAACAAAAATAATAATTACCACTTTTATTTAACCATTAAACCACCATTAAATCCAGTTTTTAATTTACTAAATCTCGTAATATTTTTATTAAATCGATTTTACAAATCAACCACGAATCCTAAGCGTGCCCTCACTTTAAACCAAGATAACCCGAATATCTTTCTCAGAGTGGTGACGATGATGGCGGCCGAGGAGGTGGTGGCTGTCGTGGTCGCAGCGGTTGTGCCGTGATGGTGGCGTAGAGATGGTGGTGTTCGAATGGGGTATGGAGGTAGGGATCGGCCGTGGAGATGTGGCGGCCGTGTAGGTGCGCCGGTTGGTGGGATAGAGGCGATGGTGTGGGTTGGAGATGGTGTTTATGGTGATGGCAGTGGTGGTGGCGTGGTGATGGCGACTAGTGGTGTAAGGCGGCGGTGGTGTGGCAGCGAGGGTGATGGAGATGAAGGTGGGGATGACGATGGTGACGTGGTGACAATGGTGGTTGGTGGTCGGAATCTGGCCGAAAATGGAGGGGCGGCGCCGAAAAATGAGAGGAGAGGGAGGAGAGTATATGTGTGTGCTAGGGTTATAAAAAATGAGGTGAAACCCTAATAGGGTTGGTATATATAGTAGAAAGTTTAAAAAAAGTGTCAAATGTATAATAGTCTAGGGTTAATGGTGTAAATATTTTCACAAGGACCAAAAGTGTAATTTTTGTAAAATAATAGTTCGGGGCTCGTTTAAGCTAGTTAATGGTTGATTCAAGACACGAAAATTACGCCGTTGCGTTCAAAATAATTTTTCCACGAAAAGTAAGTATTTACATGACTATTATTTTATAAATGTTTTATAAATTTATTTAAAATATTTATTATTTATTTTGTGTAGTCATCGGGTATCACGGGCAAGCGTTGTCCGTAAAATTAGAACTTTGTCTCGAATATTCACGTTTTTAACAAACGTTTTTGAATAAAATGTAAAATAATTTATTAAATATTTTTATTAAATATATAATAATTAAATATAATTTAATTATTTTCTCGTTGATACGTGTTGTGTGCGATTTTCACAATTTTCGAGATATCTTCTCGTTTTCGTTTCAAATAAGTTTGAAAAATAAATTTGTAAATGAGAGATATATAATAATAAATGTGATTTATTATTTAAATACGTTTCGAAAAATTACCGGTTACGCAGTAATCCTTTTTATGCGACAATAAGAGGTCAAAAGTCAAGTCGGACCCAAAAAGTCAAAGGGTAAAATAGTCATTCAAAGTTTTGAAAATTGCCGGTTGTTATAGTACCCACCCCTTAAAGGAATCCCGTCCCGGGATTCAATTTGTGTTGACCTATTGTGTGACCAAGAAAAGATTTAAGATTTAACAAACCCGTTTTTAAACATGACGTTGATAACTTTATTCAGCAAAATTTGATTTTTCGACACTTCTTAATATACATAAATTTTGGACTAGGTTTGACCAGGACATTTAATCCATCAGAATAAGTACGTTAGAAAAATATCATTACAAGTTTTATGATTGATATAAACGTGTTATAAGGAAAGCCCCTTAATAGTGAAATCATCAAAAGAGAAAGTGCAGGTGTGTGGGTATGTCTGTATAAGGGTTTAAATGTTTAAGGGCAGAGTCTAGTTTCTGATATCTGTAAGGTTCGACGAT
Organism: Tanacetum coccineum; assembly: GCA_026074375.1. Taxonomy (NCBI): domain Eukaryota; kingdom Viridiplantae; phylum Streptophyta; class Magnoliopsida; order Asterales; family Asteraceae; genus Tanacetum; species Tanacetum coccineum. Next base: position 7,734 of record BQNB010007385.1, on the reverse strand, counting down.
TAATATCGGACGAGGCTAATGGGTGTAAGTATTCAACTTACTTAGGAAGCACGAGGATGTATCATGACTCAACTCACCGTAAGCAAACGATGCGAATAAAGTATAACCTAACAGCTCTAACCGCTGCCTAATAAATAGACGTGCCTTAGAACGAGAAATAATAATAAGAACGAAACGTTTCATACAACGTTTAACAACGAAATATACAACCATATATGTTTGTGCTTTAGTTTAGTCAACAAAAATGTGTTTTTACGAACTTATTAAGTTTATGAAGATGTTACGACGTTCTTACAAAAAGTTACTATTTATAGAAAGTTTCCATTTTTGGAAAGTTTTTAGTTTCGGGATGTTAATAATGTCCCCTTTTTTAATTGTCTCCATATTTCCAAAACGAACTAGTGAAACCTCAGCGTCTAACCAAAATCCTTTGCTCGCTAAATATATATATATATATATATATATATATATATATATATATATATATATATATATATATATATATATATACATATATATAATAATATATATATATAATATATATAGATATAATAATATATATATATATATATATATATAAACTTGCTATATTTAGAAACGAGCCACGGCAACGACTTATCATTAAAAAAAATCCTCAACCTTCGTTTTAGTATTATAAAGCTTCACGAATATTTTCAAAGACTTTCGACACTTAATAAACCTTTCGAAATATTTTTAAACGTCCGTTTACCCCTGTTTAAAACTCGGACCTGCAACTATATTTTTATAAATCAACCATAGACTTGACCATAAACTCGACCATAATGCCTCCATATTTTCCAACCTAACCAAAATTCTTTTACGCCAAAACTAATCAACCAAATCCACTATAATACTAGCCTAACCTCATCGCCATCTTTGTTGCAACTCACAAATCTCACAACCTCTCAACAAGAACAAATTATATATCCGAAATCATCAAAAATCTTCATTAAAATAATTATTCATTTTAATAATTTAAAAATCATAGCACAAACATATGAAGTCGCGAATCAAAAGTATAAGAATACATAGCAACAATAACTATGACAAACAGTGATGGAATGCGGAGAGTGAGGACATTTCGAGAAATAACATCCCTAGAATAAAGGTCAACGAATGGGAGGAGATCGCGGGAGAGCTTATGTGATAGGTGGTGGAATATTGCACTCAGTCGTTAGTTCGAGGATGAATCAAATCCATTAGCTCAAGAGTGCACAAGTCGGTTAGCTCCACAAACAGTTCATGATCGTAGGGATTTGTAACGAGAAAAGTAATAACTTAAAAATGAGATAAGGTAGTTCCAGTGAGGCCTTAAGATTTTTGCTGAGTGTTGAGACACGATTGTGTTTCTAGATTTTTTAACGGATTTTGGTGATTATCAGGTTTGAGTTCATACTCGTGTCATATTGGATACCATTAAGCCCACTCATTTATAATTTATTATTTACATAAAGAAGCGTCCTAATTTATATAAATAATGAATTGATAAACTTATGGTTCGGTGATTTACAATTTATTTATTTAAATGAAGAGGCATCCCAATCCTTCCAAATAAAGAGATTATAAATCATCCTACTTAATAAATACTGATGCGATACGCGTACTCACAAAATCTTCAAGGTGGTGGATGACATGACGATGCAGGTGCTCTAATGAGTATGGGATGAGTGTTTAAAACTCGCCTTCGAAGACGGGGAGTAAAACAATCAGGGAAGATCGACATAGAGTTCAAAATAGTTGATGAGTACACGGTTAAAGTAAATAAGATAAAGGTCTTTATGAACGAGTTAACATAGCAATTATCATATCAATCCTCCTATTACAATTCCCGCCCATACAAGACTTGTAATACTTAGCTTCACACATAATTCCATGTAAACCAAAACTGTGACGGGCTTCATGTAAAACTATATTGTATAAGGCTGCAAAGAGAAAAATTAGTGAGACCATTGAGCAACTCATAATGTCTTAGAAAAGTTTAAATATATATATGTAGACAACTTCTATATATGTAATCGGGGAAATATACGTAAGGCAAACATAACCGCAGAGAAAAGATAAGCGTAAGCTCATAGCAAAATAGAGCTCAAGGGCAAAAATAAATGCAACGCAACATAAACGCAGGGAAAGATAAACGCAGAGCAGAGGTAAATCCATATCATAGCATGCTTAAGGAAAAAAAATGGTTCTCGGGTATATGCCATAGCAAAAACACGTATAAGGCACACATAAAAGTACGTAAGGATCACATACTGGTTATAGACCAGACCTAGATATTCTACCTGGTTCTCTATAACCTGGCTCTGAATACCAATCTGTCACTCCCCCAAACGGGGACTGGACGGAATACGTGTCCGAGGGCGTGACGTCATAATATACATCACACAAAGCACGAGAGAACGACCACTAATGGATGTTTTGAAAATCATAACTCGTTGCATTGTTTAAAAATTAATAAGTTTTACAAGATTTAAAGGAAAGTAAACATTTACCGAAGCGTAAGTAAAATGCAGCAGAAGCATAATTTGGTTTTCAAAAGACAGCGAGTATGAATGAGAAATAAAGTCTTGATAAATGGTATCATATTGCACGTAGACTCCACATAGCACGTCAAGAAGTCCAAAGCTAATCGCCTAAGAAAAACATGCTAAAAACGGTCAACATAAAGTTGGTGAATTCATAGGTTTAAGTAAAGTGTTTGCGAGAATTAAAAGCGTTTAGCGAATACTGCTTCACTCACAGTATTATGAAAAGTGTTTAGTAATCAGGAATGTTTAACAAAAGCAGTGTGGACCACACGTTATAAACGTATGAGACAGTTATAACAAATACAACTTCACATAAAAGTATTTACTGTTGCGCTAAGCTCATGACATCGAAGCTCAATTCGATGCAGCATATTATATGCCAAATATTAAATTTATTACCCTAGAGGTATCTGACCAAGATCACCTAGTGAAATCCAACATGGTATATATTCGTTTATCAAGAGCCCCATGGGTAGTGAGCGCTACTCACCCGGATAGGGATAATTAGTCCCAATAGATCTATTTATAACATTCGCGCTTACTTAACCAGAACAATCGGTTAAGAAATTAACGGTTCATGATAGTTCGGGCATTAGTGGTCTATTCGCAACCTAGGCAACACGTAAACATGGAAAGTAGATCAAGATACTTGTGTCCATAGTAAAACCAACCAATGTATTTCCAAAAGTAAGGCTTTAGGTAATTGCATACATAAGTAAAACAAAGTGTGAAATCAATCATGTAACCAAGTTTTCAAACAAACATTTATAAAAGTTTGAAATCATTAGAGTAAACAAGTTTGTAAACAAGCATGTTCTCACCCTAAAATTTATAAGGTAAATACAAAACAAGTAAAACGTGGGGCTATGAACTCACCTTGATGTTGAAGAACAATTGGCAGAAATGCAAATATTAAGCACATCACAAACGAAAAGCGGAATGGCTCAACCAAGAAGTTGGGTTTATCTTAACGACTAAGACTCACTATCTTAGGATGATGCTTTTATGTTTTAAGTTGTAATAGTTTGGTGGTTGGTTAAATAAAATAAATCGAAAAGCAAATGCAAAGTATGTAATAAATTCTGTATATATTACATATGAAAAATGAACAATTATATAATTCATATGGTGAATTATATAATAAAGACAAACAACCAAAAGAATAAGTCATAGTATATAATACTTTACAAATACTATTTAAGAAACGTGATAAAAATAATTGAAACAAAATGATTTGACACATGTTCGGAAATCACTAATTAAATTAATAAAAGTAAACGCACGTTTTAAAGTTACGAATTATATAAACGATGTTTCTAAAACTTTTACAAATGTTATGATTTTATCTTTTAGTCGGGAATTATAAAATAATATTTTATAACTTAGTATTTCGTTTCCTTGGCGATTTTTAGCTAAAATAGTTATCTCATTTGTAAAAGTATATATTTCGTTTGTTCGTCGGGTTATTACAAGTTTATAATCTTAAGACTATATACTTCGTCCTTTTTATCGGGTTTTTAAAATAATAAAAAATATAGTGAAAATTACTAAGTATAGAAATTTATAGAAATTTCGGCATGACCTATTCGTTTATAAGACATTTCCTATTTTTACAAAACTCAATGCTTTTCATTTTTCAATCAATCCGTGTTGCAAATACGCGTGTTTTAATATATATCTAAACTAGACAAAATAAATGACAAGAAATAGTAAAACCAAACACACCCTATGGGTTGAACCAAACACCCCTGTTGGCTGTGTTAACTGCAGAACCAAACACCCCTGTTGGCTGTTAACTGCAGAACCAAACACCCCTGCTGCTGTTAAAACACAACGACAAACACCCCTATTTTTGCTATTAAAAATACATAAAAATAAAAATAATAATTACCACTTTTATTTAACCATTAAACCACCATTAAATTTGATTTTTAATTTACTAAATCTCGTAATATTTTTATTAAATCGATTTTACAGATCAACCACGAATCCTAAGCGTGCCCTCATTCTAAACTAAGATAACCCGCATATCTTTCTCGAAGTGGTGACAACGATGGCGGCCGAGGAGGTGGTGGCTGTCATGGTCGCAATGGTTGTGCCTTGATGGTGGCATGGATATGGTGGTGTTTTAATTGGGTGGTGGAGGTGGGGATCGTCTGTGGAGATGTGGCAGCCGTGGAGGTGCGGCAATTGGTGGGATGGATGCGATGGTGTGGGTTGGAGATGGTGTTCGTGGTTATGGCAGCGGTGGTGGCGTGGTGATGGCGACTGGTGGTGTGAGGCGGCGGTGGTGTGGCAGTGAGGTTGATGGAGATGAAGGTGGGGATGACGATGGTGACGTGGTGACAGTGGCAGTTGGTGGCGAGAATCTGGCCGACAATGGTGGGGCGGCGCCAGAAAATGAGAAGAGAGGGAGGAGAGTATATGTATGTGCTAAGGTTATAAAAAATGAGGTGAAACCCTAATAGGGTTGGTATATATACTAGAAAGATTAAAAAAAAGTGTCAAATGTATAATAGTCTAGGGTTAATGGTGTAAATATTTCCACTGGGACCAAAAGTGTATTTTTTGTAAAATATGGTTCGGGGCTCGTTTAAGCTAGTTAACGGTTGATTCAATACACGAAAATTACGCCGTCGCGTTCAAAATAACTTTTCCACGAAAAGTGAGTATTTACATGACTATTATTTTATAAATGTTTTATAAATTTATTTAAAATGTTTATTATTTATTTTGTGTAGTCATCGGGTATCACCGGGAAGCGTTGTCCGTAAAATTAGAACTTTGTCTCGAATATTCATGTTTTTAACAAACATTTTTGAATAAAATATAAAATAATTTATTAAATATTTTTATTAAATATATGATAATTAAATATAATTTAATTATTTTCGCGTCGGTACGTGTTGTGTGCGGTTTTCACAATTTGCGAGGTATCTTTTCGTTTTCGTTTCAATAAGTTTGAAAATTAAATTTATAAATGAGAGATATATAATAATAAATGTGATTTATTATTTAAATACGTTCCGAAAAATTACCGGTTACACAGTAATCGTTTTTATGCGACAATAAAAGGTCAAAAGTCAAGTCGGACCAAAGAAGTCAAAGGGTAAAATAGTCATTCAAAGTTCTAAAAATTGCCGGTTATTACAGTTTTTTGTGGTATTCAATCAGATAATGAAATTAGTCACTGAATTGACACAATAATTATTCAAAATTCATATAAACAAACCTTGTGGGTGCGTCGTCGGTACTGCAGATGGTGGCTTGGATGATTCTTCAAATGGTTAATTACATTAAACGTTGATTGAAAATTACCTTGCTGTGTTTTTTTAATCGATGAAATCATAAGATGATTTTTGAATCGGTGGAAGTGTTTGTGAAATCATTGCAAGATTTGAGATGTTAAGATTGATGATAAAGATGAGTTAAATATATGATTTCAATTCAAAAATCATAACTTATTTTTGAAGATGATTTAGAATAGAAGGAATACAAGTAAACTCATTAATGGTAGTTTTGAATTATGATATACAATGAAACGTACAGAGGAAGATTGCAATGGTAGAGACCTTGAAAAGTACATTGTTGAGTATTTTAGTTTGAATGGGTCTTTTCTTTTTGAAACGTACATTGGAAGAGATTTAATGAGACTTTTCAAAAGAGTATTGTAAAAATTCTCTAATTATGTTAATCCACGTCACCTCATTAATTAGAATTTTAATGCAAAAAGCTAAACTTGTTTGTACAAAAGCTATGGATCGTGTACCTTGATAGTGCATAAATGTATTGTACATAATTGCTAATTAAGGTAATCCACATCATTTTATTAATTACGATTTTAATGCTTGTAGCTTAAAAAGGTTGTACAAAACTGAGTATAGATAAGTCATACGGGTGCAATGGGCTAGGCCCATGCATATTCTAGTCTAATGTAAATATGTTAGCCTCAATTTATTGAGTCGAACAAGGAAGTTCGGTCACTCTATGATGGAGCTTCGGTCTTTAATTAGTTAATGTTGTAATAGGATAATATCGGGAATCGGGCTCGATAGATAATCTAATATTGTATATGTTTTGGGTTTAATCTCAAGCAAAACCCGAGCCCGGGTCCTAGTTAAATATTCCGCGCATCACTTTTAAGTGTCGGAGTATATAAGGAACTTTTCCACTTGGAAAAGTAAGTTGTTCATTTAATTAATAATTCTTCTTTTCTATTTTCTCTCATCTCTCTCTCTCTCTTCTTTCTCTCTCTAGAACAACTCAACTCTCTTTCTCATTTCTAGTTCTTGATCCTTGATTGATTCGTGTTATGAAGTGTTAAACGGGATCCTACAATTGGTACCAGAGCAAAGGATTCGTGTTTGATTTGTGTGGTTAATAAGCTCAAAATTCGTGGCTTATTTTTGCTCTAAAACCCCACGGCTCAAAATCATATGTTGAGCTCATTTGGTTGGTTAATCGTGTTGTTTTTCATGCTATAAATGCTAAGGAAGGTATATTGTTGCTATGACATGTGATCTACAAGCTCCAAGTTCGATTACAAAGATTAAAGGTTCGAATTTCTTCTATGTTCTTTGTGGAGAGTTGCTTGGTTTTTGAAGATCCTCAATGATATACGAGTTTATGTGTGTTTAATCTTGTTATACACACTTAATATAGTATGGTTGTAGCTTATATTCGTGGTTAGAAAGCTTATTTGGTTAATTATGCTCAATTCGTACTTGAAGTTCTTCATGGCGGTTTGACTATTTTATTGATTTTCTTGCCGGCGAGTTGACAGTTTTACACGGCGGTTTGCCAAAGTTCTCAGCGGTTTGATTATTTTAATAAGCGGCGAGTTGCTAGTTAAAACGGCGAGTTACTCATTTTAGGTGGCGAGTTGCTAAACAGCGAGTTGCTAAACGGCGAATTGCTAAACAGCGAGTTGCTAAACGGCGAGTTGCTAAACAGCGAGTTGCTAAACGGCGAGTTACCAAACAGCGATTTGAGTATTTTATTAGGGCAGCGAGTTATCAAAAGAAGCAGCGGTTTGATTATTCTATTACACGGCGGTTTGGTTACCCTTTTTAGCGACACTTTTTTTTACCGAAAAAGTTGTGTAATATGTAATTTTTTATATAGCCTTTATAACTTATTTTTACATCAAATTCAAATTTTGGTAATAGGGTAAATTTTTTTTCGG
>BQNB010007384.1:82151-93711 GCA_026074375.1 Tanacetum coccineum | reverse complement strand
TTGGATATCATGCATTAAAGATTTTGGTCGCATCACATTTTGTATATCTGTTATGGGCTAGAAATCTTTGTATTTTGAACAAGTGAAGCTTCGGGTTTATGTAACAAATACTGTGTTAAATCTAATGTATCGATTTTAAACGACTTTTTTTGGTCGTTCTATATATATCTTGTGTTATTAATCTATGAAGTAACACACCCCGGACCCTTATTCTTCTGCGACCCAATTTGACAGTGTTACAGATTGGTATCAAGAGCCAAGGTTATAGAGAACCAGGTCAAATGTTTTTGCTAGACAATAACCATTTTCAAACATCGAATTCATACAAAGGGGTTTTACACGGGACATACATATGTGCATACATTCATGCATATACTACTTGTTGCATTAGTTGGTTGGACTAAATGCATTCATAATTGATATACATGTTATGATATAAATGTATATTACTATAAGAGTCTTATATTAAATACTAATATAAGCTATTTTGAATTTTCAGATTTAGTCATGTCAGATTCGGATGAATCGGGGGTTACATACACGGATGTTTCCAGCCCATTTAAGGCTTTATCAGACATAGGATCACCGAGAGCTGATGATCACGAGTACCTTGAGCTACCTTGGATGCCAGAGGACCCATACGTAGAGGCCGTTCTTCAGGCCCCACCCTCTCTAGATTACATGCCTTGCCTTGAGGAGCCAGAGCAGGAACCACCTTCGCTAGATTATGTTCCAGGCCCAGAGCATGCTGATGATGAGATTGTTGCTGAGGATCAGCCATATGCTGAGGATGCCTCACCCACTCTTCAGTTACCTGACTATGTCTTGGAGTCCGATCCTGAGGCGGACCCGAAGGAGGATGACGATGAGGACCTCAAGGAGGATCCTGTTGACTATCCTGCTGATGGAGGAGATGACAGAGACGATGAGGATGAGCCATAGGAGGGGGATGAGGATGATGATGTTGACATAGAGGCTGATGAGGATGAGGAGGAGGAGCACCCAGCTCTTGCCGACTCTGTAGTTGTTGCTTTACCAACTACGGATCAGGCCCCATCTGCGGAGGAGATAGAGCCGTTCGAGACTGATGAATCTGCGGCCACACCACCACCACACCCTGCATATCGTGTGACAGCTAGGATTTCTATTCCAGCTCTAGTACCTACACTAGTATGGTCTGATGTAGAGGTTGCCAGACTTCTCGCTATATCTACTCCACCATCATCACTACTCTCCCCATGGTCTTCACTACTTCCCCAGATAACTTCTCCACCACTACCCCTGATACCATATCCATCACTACTACTATCACCACCCTCACATGTGTTATCTCCAGCACCACCTCCTAGCCCCATTCATTCATTGGGCTATCGAGCTGCTATGATCCGGCTGAGAGCTAAGGCCGCATCTACTTCCCATTCTCTACCATTACCACTACCCTTTATACTCTCCCCCACTAGATCAGATGCACCATCATTAGGGATACCACCACCTTTGCCCATATCAGTTCCTACTTCATCACCACCATTGCTACTACCCTCTACTAGTCGTAGAGAGGATAGACCCGAGGTTACCTTACCACCTCAAAAGAGGTTAGGTATCGCTCTTGGTCCTGGATACGAGGTAGGAGAGAGTTCATCTGCTGCTGCTGCTAGACCAGTTGGAGGTCTTAGGGCAGACTACGGCTTTGTTGCCACTATGAATAGGGAGATCAGGCGTGATCCGGAGAGAGATGTTGGATATGGGATCACCGACTCGTGGGACGGGATAGTTGAGACCCTTCACGGGGCACCTATTAGTACTGACACAGAGTTGGGTCGACATATGACAACATTTGAGACTAGGGTTAGGCAAGACACGGATGAGATTTATACGAGGTTAGACGATGAGCAGAGTCAGAGACAGCTATTGGCTGGTCGGCTTAATATGTTGTTTAGAGACAGACGAGCACATGCATATACACGTATCAGCTGGTGACATGAGGCTAGTTTGTCGAGAGGCTTGGAGAGCGATCGATGGCTTGCGAGTGATCTTGCCGCGGAGTGGTATGGCACTACGCTGCTACCGTCCTTGAGTCAGATGTCAGAGATTAGAGAGTTAGCAAGCTGCTGATGCAGGTACAGGCTTGTGACTTCGAGATGCTGAAGGCAGACCAAGGAGGATCTGCAGAAGAAAGTAAGAGTGTTGGTACAGCTGATCGTACCGACACAGCAGCAGCTTATACAGACTTGACTGATTATGCAAGTCACTTCTTGGGAACTAGGTTGTCATAGTACAGGGACAGGTGACATCACTACATGGACAGGTTACCGCACTATAGGGACAGCAGGGACCCGCTGGAGGTCATGCATAGCCAGAGCTGCCAGAGGAAGCTGGTAGCAGTTTATTGATTAGATCATGTTATGGCTAGTCATTTTGTATATAGCCTACTAAGTATTACGGGTTTAATCATGGCTTGTTAGGTTTAGGTTGTGTTGTGTATTTTGTAACCCTTAATCGTTCTATGATCATTTTGTATCTGAACCGTCCATGTTGTTTTCCAATTTATATATGGAATGGTTGTATTATGTCACGTCTGTAATCGAATTTGTTTATGAATGAATGTCGATTTGGTTATATCATTGTTGATTACAATTCAGTTGTATATTTCACTGTGTGATGTGATCTCACTTTATTTATCATGTATATGTCATGTCATGGTTATGATTTTATGAAATCTAACGGGTATTGTATTTTCTTGTGATTGAAGAAAATGGCACCAAAACGAGCCACAAGGTCAACACCGGTCACAACAACCCCAGCCCCAACAGCAACCACCACCACATCGGTCACTAATGCCCAACTTCAGGCAATGATTGACCAAGGTGTCACTGCCGCTTTGGCAGCACGTGATGCAAACAGGAATGGCGATGACAGCCACACTTCGAGAACGGGTGGCACCCCCCCCAACACAAAAAACACACCCCCCCCCCCCCCCCCCCCCCCCCCCCCCCCCCCCCCCCCCCCCCCCCCCCCCCCCACCCCCACCTCGAAGGACTGAACGCATTGTTCGAGAATGCACTTACCAAGACTTTATGAAGTGCATACATTCTAATATTTTCAAAAAAGCACTGAGGAGTTGTGAATTAACTCAATGGTTCGAAAAGGATGGAGATGTTTTCACGTATAAAGCAATCTGCTTGTGGAAATTCTGATTACTTTTTCCCTATGTACTCTTTCTAGACGCGTGCTCAACATGGTGGAATTCACATGTTATAAACTGTCAGTCATGATGTTGCTTTGCTATGACTTGGGCCGAATGAGAAAGAAATGATGACAGAGTACTGTCCATAGGAACGAGATGAATAAAGCTCGAGCTGAATTGTGGAAGATTTGAAAGTTGAAGGGTACTGATGTGATAGGTACATCCAACGTTTCCCAGGATCTAGCCATGCTGTGTGTTAGGATGTTTCCAGAGTGTTTGTCAAGATTGAAAGGTACGTCGGCGAATACCCGAATGTTCCATGGAAATATTGTAGCATCAAGCCGAAAACCATGCAAGAGGCTGTTGAAGATGGCCACTGAACTATTGGTATGAAAGTCAGCACCTATTGCTGAAAAGGACAGCTGAGAACAATAAGGAGTTGAAAACACTTCCCGAAACAATAAAAACCAACAATAACATAACAAGAGGCAGAACACTGGCAGGGCTTATACTACAGGGACTGGTGAAAAGAAGCCATACGGGGGATCTAAAACCCTATGCGTTAAATGCAACTATCACCACGGCGGTCTGTGTGAATCTAAAATTGCTACAAATGCAACAAATTTGGCCATTTTTCCCGTGACTGTAGGAGTGTGGGAAATGCCAACAATGCTAACAATCAGAGGGGCAGTGGGTCGGGCCAGAAATCTACTTGCTTCGAGTGTGGAGTTCAAGGACACTTCAAGAGGGAATGTCCAAAGTTGAAGAACAAAAAAAAACATGGAAATCAAGTGTATTGAAGTGGCTCCTGCCAAAAGTGTATGCGGTGGGACGTGCAGGGACAAACCCAGACTCCAACGTCGTGACGGGTACTTTCCTTCTCAACAACCGCTATGCTTCTATATTATTTGATACTGGTGCCGATAGGATCTTTGTTTCTACTACATTTAGTTCCCAAATGGATATTACGCCATCTACCTTAGATCACTATTATGATGTCGAACTAGCTGACGGGAGAATAATTGGGTTAAACACTATCCTTAAGGGTTGCACATTAAATCTCTTGAACCACTCATTCAACATAAATTTAATGCTCGTAGAACTTGGTAGTTTCGACACTATAATTAGTATGGATTGGTTGGCAAAGTACCAAGCAATCATTGTGTGTGCCGAGAAGATCGTTCGTATCCCCAGGGGAAATGAAACATTAATTGTTCATGGTGACGGAAGCAACCAGGGACACGAGGCTTCGTATTGCACTTATCTCGTCTCCAAAACACAAGAATACATGCTAAAAGGATGTCTAGTCTTTTTGGCACATGTCACTACAAATGAGGTTGAAGACAAGTCGGAGAAGAAGCAACTTGAGGCTGTACCAATAGTTCGAGATTTTCCTAAAGTCTTTCCTGAGGACTTGTCGGGTCTTCCTCCGACTCGACAAGTGGAATTTCAAATCGATTTGATACCTGGTGCTGCACTCGTAGCTCGGGCGCCTTATCGATTGGCACCTTCTAAAATGAAAGAGTTGTCAGAGCAACTAAAAGAACTAACTGAAAAATGCTTTATAAGAGCTAGTTCCTCACCCTGGGGAGCTCCGGTCTTGTTTGTCAAGAAGAAAGATGGATCATTTCGGATGTGCATTGATTACCGGGAATTGAATAAACTAACAGTGAAGAACGTTATCCCGTTTCCTAAGAATTGATGTTTTATTTGATCAAACTCCAAGGGTCGAGTGTTCTCGAAGATCGCACCTAAGTCGGGTTATCACCAAACTGGGGTTCAAGAAGAAGACATTTCGAAGACCGCTTTTAGAACCCGTTACGGCCATTATGAATTTCAAGTTATGCTGTTTGGTTTGACAAACGCACCTGCCGTATTCATGGACCTTATGAATCGGGTGTGCAAACTATATTTAGATAAATTCGTGATCGTCTTTATTGACGATATTGTGATATATTCAAAGAACAAGCAAGAACACGAAGAGCACCTTAAGCTAATCTTAGAATTGCTTAAGAAAGAGGAGTTGTATGCCAAATTTTCCAAGTGTGAATTTTGGATTCCCAAAGTACAGTTCCTTGGTCACGTGATTGATAGTAAGGGCATTCACGTGGATCTCGCCAAGATCGAATCCATTAAAGATTGGACATCTCCTAAGTCGCCAACGGAGATTCGTCAATTTTTAGGTCTTGCTGGGTATTATCGAAGATTCATTGAAGGGTTTTCAAAGATCGCCAAACCTATGACCAAGCTCACCCAGAAGAAGGTCAAGTTTGAGTGGGGTGATAACTAGAAAGACAGCTTTTCAATTCGTTGAGCAGAAGTTGTGCAGTGCACATATCCTTGGCCTTACCCTGAAGGACGCGGAAGATTAGATTAATCGCATTTACTGCGATGCTTCAAAGAAGGGTTTGGGATCATCAATAAAGTCTTTACTTTTCTGCATCTTGATTCTACACATCATTGTTAAGGTTTGTATGAATGATCATGGAACCTACAATTTGGTACTTGGAGCAGTAGTGTTCGCTCTCAAGATTTGGAGGCACTACCTGTATGGAACCAAGTGCACGGTGTTCACTGATCATAAGAGTCTACAACACATTCTTAATCAGAAAGAGTTAAACATGAGGCAACGTCGTTGGTTGGAGTTGCTCAGTGATTACGATTATGAGATTCGTTATCACCTAGAACAAGCAAATGTTTTTGATGATGCTCTAAGCAGGAAGGAGAGAGATCAACCATTAAGAGTTCGAGCCTTAGTCATGACTATTGGCTTGGATCTTACCAAACAAATCTTGAATGCTCAGACTAAAGCACGAAAACCAGAGAACATCAAGAACGAAGATGTTGGAGGAATGTTAGTTGAAAACGCTAAAAATCCAGAGGCGATTAGGACGGAAAAGTTGGAACCCCGTGCGGATGGAACTCTATGCCTCAATGGCAGGAGTTGGCTACCTTGTTATGGGGATTTGCAGACTATGATCATGCACGAGTCCCACAAATAAAAATACTCTATACATCCGGGTTCTGACAAGATGTACCAAGATATGAAGAAGCTATATTGGTGGCCCAATATGAAAGCCGACATCGCCACCTATGTTAGCAAGTGTTTGACCTGTGCTAAGGTCAAGGCCGAACATCAAAGGGCCATCAGGATTGTTGTATAACCCAAGATACCTGAATGGAAGTGGGACAACTCCTATTGATTTATGTATACAAAGCTCCCTAAGACGTCGCAAGGCTACGACACCATTTGGGTGATTGTTGACCGACTCACTAAGTCTGCAATTTTCACACCAATGAGAGAGACTGATCCTATGGATAAACTTGCAAGAATATACCTAAAGGAGGTTGTCACGAGGCATGGAATACCTGTTTTAATCATTTGTGATCGCGACCCGAGGTTCGCATCCAACTTCTGGAGGTCACTTCATAATGCTTTAGGTACTAATTTGGATATGAGTACTGCGTACCATACACAAACAGACGGGCAAAGCGAGAGGACCATTCAAACTCTCGAGGATATGTTGCATGCTTATGTGATCAATTTTGGAAAAGGTTGGGTTAATCACTTACCGTTAGTTGAATTCTCTTATAACAATAGCTATCACGCTAGTATCAAGGCCGCACCATTCGAAGCACTTGATGGTCGAAAGTGTCATTCACCTGTTTGTTGGACCGAAGTTGGAGAAGCTCAAATCCTCGATCCAGAACTAATTCAAGAGACGACTGAGAAAACTGTCCAAATCAAGCAAAGGATGCAAGCCGCTCGTGATCAACAGAAGAGTTACGCCGATCTAAAGCGTAAACCGATGGAATTCCAAGTCGGTGATAAAGTTATGCTTAAAGTTTCGCCTTGGAAAGGGGTCGTACGTTTTGGCAAACGGGGGAAGTTAAACCCCAGGTATGTCGGACCTTTCAAGGTGTTAGAAATGTTTGTGGAGGTTGCTTACAAGCTCGAGCTTCCAGAAGAACTAAGCAGGGTTCACAACATATTTCATGTATCCAACTTGAAAAAGTGCTATGTCGATGAACCATTAGCCGTTTCGTTGGATGGACTTCATTTTGATGACAAGCTTCAGTTTGTTGAGGAACCCATTAAGATCATGGACCATGAAGTTAAACGGTTGAAGCGAAGCCGCATCCCATTAGTCAAGGTTTGATGGAACTCCAAGAGAGGTCCTGAGTTCACGTGGGAACGTGAAGACCAATTCAAGAAGAAATACCCACACCTCTTCACCAAGACCGCACCGTCGTCAAGTGCTGCATCGTGAGCCTTGAGGACAAGGCTCGTTTAACGGGGGAAGTCTATAACACCCCGTGTTTTCAAGTCATTGACGACGTCGATAAACCTACTATTTATTTTTAGTGTGTACGCGGTTGCTTGTAATTTCAGGTATTAAGTAAAATCGCGTAAGCTAAAAATTAGCGTTCAATGTAAACGGGCACCAAACAATTAAGCGTTTACATCAATCAAGTATTAAATAATTATTTTGAGAATAATTATGGTCTTTGTTCATTTTATTTTTATCGGATACGTAAAGTGTATACGTTTCGCGATAAAATGCGTTTAGGCATACCCGGAATCACGTTAATTAATCTACGCTTCAATAAATACCCACGAGTGTACCCAATACCCAAAGTTTTATTAAATTTACCCAAGTTAATATTACTTTACACTTTGTACATTAAAGAAATAAAACAATACACAAATACTTGCAAGTAAACATCTTTTATTAAAATCTACAAGTTGTAACTTTCCTATATTTCACTAAATATTATGTTAGATAGCAAAAGACTTCTAGAAGCCCTTTTCCCCCTCCCCATCCCACGGCAACAACAACAATAAGAGTCATAGAGCACAATTTTCATACAACTTGGCTTGTACATCTCTTAACTCATTAAAACTAGCCATAACTTGTCCCAATTTGACCATAGTCTTCCTTAAGACCCTCCTTATGTCTCAAAGACCATTATTGAATTCTTTTTGACCAACTAACTCTTATATGTGCAAGTATTCAAAGAGAGATAGCACATAGATAGCAAAACACTTAACTAAAAATCAAACAAATTTCTTCATTTGACTCTTATATAAGCCACAACAAACATACACCTCTTTAAGCAATCCATACCTTGATTTTCTAAGAGCATACACACATACACACATCATTCCTAAGACATCCTAAGGTATTTGCATACCTTGGTTAAGTGTTGAAGAAAGAAATCAAGATTAGGGTTTCATATTGAATTAGGGTTTTCATAGCTTGCTAGCTTGGGTTTAAAGTCTAAACAAGGGTTTAACACATATTTCTCATCATCATCATTCATCACTAAGGTTACCTAAAACCTTTATCTTTTCATTTTCATGATTTTATATGTATATGATGTTCTATATAGAAAAATCACCATTTAAGACTTTTGAAAATGTAAAAGGGATTTTTACTTGTGATTATGCTTTTGTACACTTTTTCATATGATATTAGGTTGATAATATCATATTAAAATGGATCTATAAGTGTTATACCATGTTGGTTAAGTGTAAAAATGTGTATAATCAACTTGATAAACTTGTTAATCTTGGTAATTTGGACATATAAGGACAACGATGGACTAATGGACTTTATTATATGTAAGAGATATAATATATATATATATATATATATATATATATATATATATATATATATATATATATATATATATATATATATATAGTATAAAAGACTTATGGTAAAATACAAAGTTGAAAGTTATAGAAACAAAGTTTACATATGGAATCAAGAAAGACATCCTAACTTTCTGTTTTAATTCGACATACAACCTGTCCATTTTATATTTTTATAAAATATTACGTCTCATGACGATTCCAAAAGCTAAGAAACTTGAAAAACGGATAAATAACGAAAAAGTTACGGTAAAAACAAGTTATACGATAAATAAACAGATTTATAAAAGAATTTTTATAAAAAAATTTATAAAAACTATATAAAAAAGCAAGTTTAGTATTTTTAACAGATTACACATATTTTTAGGATTCCAAAATGATAAGAAACGAAATTTTCCAATTAATAACGAATGAGTTATGAATTTCGCGAGTTTACGACAATTAATACTTTTATAAAACTATTTTTATAAAAGTTACTGTTCATGACAGAAACATTTATTTTTGTAAACCTCATAAATAAATAGAACTTTCAATTATGAGAACGTGCTCGAAAGAATCGCTAAAAACGGAGCTATAACGAATAAAATACGACGTTTATGGGTTTTACGATAACTAAAACTATAAAAATAACTTTATAACTGGTGTGAACAGTAAAAAGTACTATTCGTCTGGGGACTGAAAATATAAAAATGTCAAATTATGATAACTCGTCCTAATACGAAAGCATGGGCATAAGAAACGTCAAAATCGGGCTTAAAACGCGAAAGTTACGCCAGTTTTACTACAACGGGAAATATAAACGTTTTAACTTATTAAACACAATTTTTCCAAAACAATTAGATGGTGATTAGCTATATAGAATTATGCATGGTAGTAATTACCCAATGTGATTAGTACTTATACGACCTTAATTTAAATAGGTTGCATCTGACGATTTGCGTGACGCATTATCTGTGATATACTTGACATACGCTCACTCAAGGTGAGTTCATAGCCCCACGTTTTACATGCTTTGTTGATTTTAAATGTTTTTTGGCTTTTGTTTTATAAGTTTTTGGGGTGAGAAACATGCAATGTTTTACAACTGGACACAAGTGGATACTTTTACATTATGATTACGTGTTGCCTAAGTTGCGATAACCCTAGTTGAGCCCATTATCATGAACTGTCAGTTACTGGATTGTGAGCGCGAATGTTATGAATAGATCTATTAGGATTGACATCCCCGTTCGGGTGATTAGCTATCACTGGGCAAACGAACGTATACCATGTCGAACATAGGATGTTGCGGGTTAGAACATCATCACGGGCAATGTAGGCCATTTATATGGTATTCATTTATGTCGAGCTTCAGTGTCATGAGCTTAGGGCAACGTAATTACATTTATATGATGTCTGCATCTGTTGCATTATCATACACTTGGGAAATCTTGTGGTCCTTCAATATATGATTTATCAAACCTATGAATTCACCAACATTATTGTTGACGTTTTAAAGAAATGTTTTTCAGGGGATCAATAAGCACGAGGTGCGATGGATACGATGGTGGTTTAAGTTTTGAGATTTCATGCTAAAGATATGGTTGCATTATGTTTTGGGAAATTCATGTGTTATGAACCAGTATCTTTGTAATAATAATGATGAACAAGTTAAAGCTTCGGGCTTATGTAACAAATACTTTTTTAAATCCAATGTATCGGTTTTAAATGACTTTTTGGTCGTTCTATATATATATCTTGTGTTATTGATCTGAGAAGTAACATGCCCCGGACCCTTATTCCGCTGCGACCTAATTTGGGGGTGTTACACCCTGCCTCCGTCATCTTATTTTCTCGGCTATTATCACTTTGCTCAAAGGTGAATTTACGGACCCTCTTTTTAATGCTTTATATGTTTTTGGAGTGAAATGCAAGACTATTACTGCTTTATGAACAAATTTGGACTATTTGGAATATTCATGATCTTGATAAATGCTTTTGAGTATTCTCGAACCCCTGTTTTATTGCTTTCTATTTTGGAGAATATTACAAACTATGAATTGACTTTAAATCTAGCATTTACTATGTTATGACTTTATGTATTATTTTGATATACGTATGACTTTACTAAATTGACTTCCTATATTATCTTATGATATACGTATGATTTGAAAAATTGTTGGACCTCGCATATAATACTTTTAATATGTAAGACTTGGTAAATATTGGACTTCGCGTATTATATTTCTAATACGTATGATTTTTATTAAAACAAGACTTCACATACTATATATGAATATGTAAGATGCATAGAAATTAGTGTTGGATGTGTGGGATCCCATTCGTATCCTATGGGTTGTACCATCCATAACCCCTCACATTGTTAGTCCCTCATTAGGTCTGTTCGTACCCAATTATACGTACTTTGTGCGTTTTGCTGTTCTAGAGTGTAAATATTATGGATAGCACTATCAGAGGTCAGTCAACCTCTCGTTCCACCTTGTTTAGGTATTGCATTATATTTATATAGGGGCATTTACGCATGGCACTATATATATGCATGGGCTTTTGACATTATTATTAACCAAGTAGCTTTGACTAGACTTTCTATTTTCAGGCATATCTTTATATCATGGAAGTGTATATGAATTTATATGTTACAAGTCTTGTATGGGCGGGGCTAGTAATAGGATAGATTCATATGACTCTGCCCATGATGTCTTCTTTTATATACT
>BQNB010007384.1:69031-81509 GCA_026074375.1 Tanacetum coccineum | reverse complement strand
TAATAAGTGGTTAATAATGGTAGAATCTCAAGGGATTTGATTCGGTGTTGGTGGGCTAGTGGATAGGAAAAAAGTGATACCACTTGATGCTTATTATTTTGTATTGTCAGCATTGTCACTCGTTTGATGCATTTTTTTTTATGATAGGGTGATCTTTGTTGGTGATAAAGGCGAGGAAAGTGATGGTTCTTTTACTCCTGATAAGAACTTTGATGAGTGCATAAACATGAGAGGCAATCTTGGGCTGAAACAAATGGAGAACCCCTTTTGCGGATGATGTTGAATACTACACCAAGGTTACCCCCACAGATGGAGTAACATTTATGCAACCTCTAGTTTAATACATCATCCCCACAGATGTCCAAAGTCTATCTCTGATGAAAGAAATAATTCAAATAATTCTACATCTAATGAAAATAGATGCAGTCCCTCATTAAAGATGCAAGTCGAAGAAGGCTTCCTCAATCCTTTAATGTGTCATCTTTGGAGAAAGAACGGGGAATTAGGCTTCAATCTGCCATGTTAATGTTATGGAAGGGCGTTAATGTTCCTAATGTATCATTGGGTGGTGATACCAGAAAAGCAATCATTAACCAGGAAGACACAAGGGCAAAACAAAACCATTTGTGGTAGAGTTTATATGGTCTAGAAGTCAAAGGCACAAACTAGTGGGATGGTAAGTCTTCTAAGACCGCCTAAATCAGCTTCTTACAATCTAAGCAGGTAGTTCAGTACAACAATCTGGGTGTTACCGGAAGAGTCAATGTTTCAGGATTTCTACTTTATGGGATGTTTAGTATGCAAGCAAAACATCAAGAACTGAGAGGACCACAGAGAAGCACAAAGCAAAGCCAACTGATAATCAAGTAGAATTACAAGGTCGAGAAGTGTCAAGCAACAAATTAGTGGATGAACATCTCAAAACAAGACACATAGGCTTCTCACAATCTACAAAAACCTCTGTTTGTTGATGCCTCTCGTCCAATAAGTTAAGTGATGCAGATGAAACCATCTCAGAGTCTTAGTGAGGGAGATCACAAAAGTGTAATTAAGCATTCAATATTGCGGCACCTCGATCTACAACAGAGTCCAGGTCTGGGTTCTCCAAAAGACTCATTGCACTTGTGTTGTCAACTAAGAAATAGGGGCGAGCCTGTTTAGTGAAAAGGGCCCACAGATGCACCAGTTGAAGTGCAGCCTTCTGGTATTAAGTTGGTTCCCCGACACCTTATGCACTGCATGCAGAAGGTTTCATAAGCAACTAAACTTTAATGAAATTGACGAAATGTGATTTAGATGAAACCTGCAGTCCGCTATCCAAGAAGAGGAAAGATGGATGGATTAGAGTCCCTTCCATCATATATCATAAATACCAGTCATCCTTTCTTTGAGCGACAATCCATTAATTGCAATGTTGAGTCAAGCAGTCCGAAAGCTGCAGACACACTATCTGACTATCATTTTGATGAGCGTAAATAACTATGATACACCACTCTTGGGTTGGAAACATATGATAACTTGTGGTGGAGATTTTCTCTATATAATGAATAATATTGATGCAAACATTTGTCACATCTCAGAAAGAAAGTCACTACTATTTCACGATAATGAAAAGTAATCTCATTCAAAGAAGAATCATGCATCCGCATAAAGATGCAATTCGAAGAGGTACTAATTTACCCATGTGGTAGATTTCTCATTATAATATTTTTTAAATTAAATTGATCCTGTTCAATGCAGTCAAGCGTCCCTCCGGATTTTCTTCTGATGAAATCTCACAATTGAAAACTAGAAACACCATAACGAATTTCTAAGAATTTTCTAATGAAAAAGGAGACGCCTGGCCATATGACCTAACCTTCAAATACAATTCTAGGGATGTTCGGCTACATTCATATTCATGTCATGCTTATGATAACGAATCAGTACCTCAAATGTATAGATATTTTGGCTTATGGGGACCATGTCATTTTATGTCATTAGATTCATACTACACGAACCTGTGTTACATGAAGTATACAATATTTGGGGAAGAAGGCTACACTAAGAACCTCTAGCTAGCTTATAGGATAAAAATAAGTGGTTAAATAAAGGTAGAATCTCAAGGATTGATTCGGTGTTGGTGGGCTAGTGGATAGGTTGGTATACATATATAAAAAAGTTGATACCACTTGATGCTATTTATTTTGTATTGTCAGCATTGTCACTCGTTTGAATGCATTTTTTTTTATGATAGGGAGATCTTTGTTGGTGTATAAAGGCGAGGAAAGTGATGGTTCTTTTACCACCTGATAAGAACTTTGATGAGTGCATAAACGATGAGATGGCCAATCTTGGGCTGGAAACAAATGAGAACACCTGTTGCGGATGATGTTGAATACAACTCTAAGGTTACCCAACATGAGGAGTAACATTTATGCAACCTGTGAGGTTAATACGTCATCTCCCACAGATGTCCAGAGTATCTCTGATGAAGAAAATGATCCAGAAAAATTTCTCATTCTAATGAAAATGATGCATCCTCATTGAAGATGCAAGTCGAAGAGGCATCCTCATCCTTTAATGTGTCATCTTTGGAGAAAGAACGGGTAATTCAGGCTTCAATCTGGCCATGTTAATGTTATGGAAGGGGTTAATGTTCCTAATGTATCTTTGGGTGGTGATACCAGAAAAGCATCATTAACCAGGAAGACACAAGGGCAAAACAATACCATTTGTGGTAGAGTTATGAGGTCTAGAAGTCAAAGGCAACAAACTAGTGGGATGGGTAAGTCTTCAAGACCGCCTAAATCCGCTTCTTACAATCTAACAGGTAGTTCAGCACAACAATCTGGTGTTACGGAAGAGGTCAATGTTCTGAATTTCTCTTTGGGAAGTTATTATGCAAGCAAAACATCAATAACTGAGAGGACACAGGGATGCACAAAGGCAAAGCCAACCGATTTCAGGTAGAATTACGAGGTCGAGAAGTTCAAGCCAACAAATTAGTGGGATGAACAAGTCTCAAAACAAGGCACATCGGCTTCTCACAATCTACAAAATCCTCGTTTTGTTGATGCCTCCGTCCAATAAGTTAGTGGATGCAGTTGAAACCTCTCAGAGGCTTAGTGAGGGAGTCACAAAAGGTGTATTAAAGCCAGTCAATATTGCTGCTCCTCGAGCTACACAGAGTCCAGGTCTGGTTCTCCAAAAGAATCTGCACTTGGTGTTGTCAACTTAGAAAATGGCGAGCCTGTTGTGGAAAATGGGCCCACAGATGCACCAGTTGAAGTGCAGCCTTCTGGTATTAAGTTGGTTCCCGTCACCTTATGCACGGCATCAGAAGGTTTCTAAGCAACTAAACTTTAATGAAATTGAAGAATGTGATTTAGATGAAACCTGCAGTCCGCTTTCCAAGAAGAGAAAGATGGATGGATTCGAGTCCGCTTCATCAGTAGATCATAAATCCATCAGTACTTTCTTTGAGCGACAATCATTAATTGCAAATGTTGTGTCAAGCAGTCCGAAAGCTGCAGACACACTTTCTGATAATCATTTTGATGAGCGTATTAACTATGAGACGACCAATCTTGGGTTGGAAACAGATGAGAATCTTGTGGGTGGAGATTTCTCTATATAATAATATTATTGATGCAACATGTGACACATCTCTGAAAGAAGTCACTACTATTGTTGATGAAGAAAAGTATCTCATTCGAAAGAAGATCATGCATCCTCATTAAAGATGCAAATCGAAGAGGTACTAATTTACTCAATGTGGTAGTTATTATTATTATTTTTTTAAATTAAATTGATCCTGTTCAATGCAGCAAGCGTCACTCCTGATTTTCTTCTGAATGATATTGAAAACTAGAAACACCATAACGATTTTCTAAGAATTTTCTAATGAAAAGAGAGACGCCTGGGCATTGACCTAACCTTCAAATACAATTCTAGGGATGTTGGCTCATTCATTTTCATGTCATGCTTGATAACGATCAAGTAACTAAATGTATAGATATTTTTGGTTGGGGACCATGTTATTTTTATGTCATTTGATTCATACTATGAACCTGTGTTACATGGTAGTATACTAGATTTGTGGGATATATTGACATCATGCTTGAAAAATAAGATAGAAATTAAAATCCAAAATATCATGCTTGAAAAATAAATTAGAATTATATTTAAATTAGAATTATATTTAAACCTCTGTGCTTGGAATATATTGACATGATGCTTGAAAAATAAGATAGAAATTAAAATCCAAAATATCTAACTATAGTAAGTCGTTGCAAAAGACTTGGCTTTCTCAAGTTCTAGTTCTTCCTATTCTTGCCTCTGCTTCTTTCTTTTGAGCCAAACCCTTGACCCATTCCACTTTTATCTCCTATTCAGAACATTGTTAATCAAAATGTCAACTACACTGTGTAAAATATGATAACCAAAGATTACATTATATCAAATACACTCGAGATATTATGAATAAAACGATTTTCACAGACTGTAAAAAAAACATCAGCAAATAGTTGCTTGTGTTCGGGTAAAGTGTGCTTTTATCTAAACAAGGAATCTCATAGCTCGCATGATACCAGAGAAGTAAATAAACACCAATGAAAGCTATAGAAAAGTTTTGCAACACATATATAACCGATACGATTCAGCCAACCAACAAGAAGACCCATTTGTTTTGTTGAGTGAAGACCAATTCAAAAAGAAGGCCAACCCACCTTTTCATTCTGTTACAATTGCATGCATATTTAGTAGGACACCATGTAGTACCATGTTTACTTTCATTCCTAGTCGGAGCTTAAAAGTTTACAACATCATTGATCGGCTACCTTTGATATATTTTTAGATGATTTGTTAGTCAACATGTATTTTAGGATGATTAGATAATCACGAGTAGAATGATATTATCTATACATTCATCATCCTTAGCTGTAGTCTACTTGTCATTGGGCTCAAGCCTGTATAATTGTATCTATAAATAGTGGTGAAATAATATATCATAACCTATGGCGTTTTCTATCTTCTTACATAGTATCGAGCTAGGTGTGATTCTCAGATCTAATCGGCCGTAATGAGCCGCCATCTTCAACCACCTAACCCCGTCAAATCTCTCCATCTCTATTATCAAATCTCTCTATCTCTATTTTCAAAATCCTAGTTGTCGGCCACCATAAGCCACTACTAAATTCCAAAAAAAAAAATCTCTCATTTTTCTGTTATCATCACGTACGTTTTCTTCTCTTATGCTACTGATCTTGCTCAAACATATACCATATGTTTGATTTAGTTTTGTTATTTTTCTGTTTTATTTAATTTGAGGCATCTTAACATGCGGCTATGACCCTGCTCTTTATCTAATTCCTCTAAAGGTATCCTCTTTTGTTTCCTCTCTTTTCTTGCGTTCTTTTCCAATGTATCCTCTTTTGTTTCCATCTGTTTTCTTGCGTTCTTTTCTAATCTCTTTCATTTTTTTTCTCTTTTCATCTAACAAATCTCAACAACAACAAATAAAAGAAAATCAATTTCCTCAAGCCTTCTCAATACGTTTCTTTTCATTTTCTAATAGCTTTCTCCTCAAGCCTTCTCAAGCAAATCAATCACCTTCTTGTTTTATTTGTTTTTCAAAGTCATTCTAATCACAAGTTTTATTTACTTTCCTTTTTAACTTTTGTTTCCTTCTTAAAAAGAAAAAAAGAAAAGAAAAGATGAAGTTTTTGGTGTTAAAGCTTCCTACGCAAGTACAACATTACAACAACAATCAATAAATCAAGTTTCTCGAAAGATAGAAGATTTATCGCCTCTTGAAAAGTTTAACTCCAGTTGGATCGTTCGAAGACCTCCCGTTCCAACTGCGAGGGAGTATTAGATGATAGATTATTTGATTGGCTACCTTTCAATATTAGTTGATATATTTTTAAATGATTTGTTAGTCAACATGTATTTTAAGATGATTAGATAATCATGAGTAGGATGATTGGATAATCATGAGTAGGATGTTGTGTCCCAATAATGGTAACTCATGTTGTGTCACTCAACCAAAGAATTGTGGATTCAAAGTCATACTTAGGACATATGAGATAGGTTTATGATGTAAATGTTGTGAGATAATTTAAAATTGTCGTTCTAAAAAACAAGAAACATTGATGTTCAAAATACTCATTTGACTTCAAATACATATAGTTTTTAAAACATTTATTAAAATCAATCCAATAAAACAATCACAAATCGATTACAAACACAAGACTGTTATCTGAAAATTAACTCTTGCAAATTGTTTTTGTTCCTCGATCTCTTCTTTCCACCATGTCCCTTTTTCTGCATCATCGGACTTCTCGAGTCATGACCTCTTAGTTTATGATGATTACATCAATGTCTCTGATTTCATCAATGTCTTAGTTTATGATGATTACATCAGACTTCTCTGTGTCTGTTTCCTGTATAAGATGGCGTTTGGTTCGTGAATTTGAAATTCATAAATACAAAATGACTTCGCATGTTTGGTTGATAGAAATTCATAATATTTTGAAATATGTCATTATGTTTATGTTTATTATTATAATTTTTTTTAGGAAGCAACGAATAGAGGTGTCAAAAAATCCGACCCGGTCACGAACCCGATTAAGCCTATTTGGGTCAGGTTACTCGGGTCAAAATAATCCGGGTTATTCGGGTCAACCCGATTAACACGTATAATGAATAGGTTTGGGTATCGGGTTGACCCTATTGGCCCGAATATATATTTATTTATTTTTCTAATATAAATTTTTAAAATTTTCGATTTAAACGAATATAAAAAAGCAATTTTATTATATTTTACTCATATCCAGGTGGACCCGAACCCAAATGGACTCGACCCGAATTGACATATACCCGACTAACCGAGTTCAAATAGGGTCGGGTTCATAAGCTTAAGTTGTACCTTTGAACCGTCTTTTTCTGCTGCTCGTACTCCTCGTTCGCTTTCTCTTCTTCCTCTCAGTCTCCTCACCATCTTCGTCACGATGAAATGCATTTTTATCTCCATCTTTGAGAGTATAAGCTTCCTCAATCTCTCTCCATTCCTAGAGTTGTATTTGAAAATTATAAAGGAAAAAATCAATAACCAATTCGAGACATGGTACAAATGTAAAGATGAAACAGACTTATTTCTACGTGTTAGGGAACTTCATTAAGCTCCTCATCGTCGCCTCAAAAGCGCTTTCGTTTATCAACTTTGGAAAAGCGCATATCTATACGGCTTATCAAGAAAAAACGTATTTACTTATAAAAGGCAATCCAATCTATTAACTATTTACTTATGAAAGTAATCATCTAGTAGTAATAAAACTGAGATCAATGTTCAATTTACTTAGGATGCATATGGATAAAGGACCTTTGAATAACAACATAACTAGAATTTGCCTTACAATCCGGTTTGGATCAGTTGAGTCTCCCAATTCCAATAACCACCAACTAGTCAATTCTTCATAATACATAAACAAAATAGTTTGTAGGTTTTATCGTCTAGTTGTTGTCATCAATGGAAAATATAGGACTCTCCTTTGTAACAACTATTAATCGAGTAAAAAGTTAATATATAAAAACCATATTAATTATTAAAGGAATAGGGTAATTCTAGAGTATATATTGTACTAAATTGTATTTAGAGAAAGATTCTGAAATAAAATAAGCAAAACCCACCTTTGAACTCCCCGCTTCAACAGTCCTCTTGTTCTTCTTTGCGTCACTTGGTCTCCCGTGATTATTAACATAAGGAGATACAAGGGTTTGCACAAAGATAGGAGACCAAATATGTTTTCCACTTGTTGACAGAAATATATTTTCACAACAAAAGTAAGACGGCATTTTCTTGGATAGAAGAGAATCCTTAATCATATAGTGTACACGATCCTTCATCTCACAATCAGTTGGCAACAGTTTCCAAGACTGTTTGACATTGTAGTTTTTCATAACCCAAATGCCATAGGGGCGACCATTGCGTTTGAGAAATATGCATAAGTGGTCTTCGAAAATCCCCAGTTCGTGATCGTAACTCCACACATATCTCGTGTCATCAGGTTGGGGAATTTCTTTAAATTGCTCTTTAGCTAAATCGAAAGACACGATGGATACTTTTTCCATATCGTTGGCATTATACCAAAACCAGTGAAGTGCCCCATTGAATAAGATACCAGGCTCGGTATCATGGGAGAAACTATAATTGACATGTCCAAAAACTTTCCAAACATTTGATTTCAAAGAT
Source organism: Tanacetum coccineum (assembly GCA_026074375.1). NCBI lineage: Eukaryota > Viridiplantae > Streptophyta > Magnoliopsida > Asterales > Asteraceae > Tanacetum > Tanacetum coccineum. The sequence continues at coordinate 73,276 of BQNB010007384.1, read as the reverse complement.
AAGATTTGAACAAGTGTCCCGTCACAACGTTGGTCGATGGTCATAACAAGTTTGTAATCATCTGCGGATGAATCATATCCAAAGCCGTAACATTGTGCATAAGAGCCGTCTTTAGGAAGTATTGGTGGCTTATGCAGTTTTCGAAACTCTCGAGTCGAAGGGTTGGTTAAAGAAAGTCGATTATCATATGAAGATATGCATACAAGGCCATTAGAAGAGCCTTCAATATCCAAGGTAGCATAGTTTCGCCACTCGTCAGGTATATGACAACCAGATCCATTCCTCCCTATTTTTTCCTATTATGTAATACACATTGAGATGGCAATACTACGACGTTTTGCCATGGTGCTAAGTAAAATGAACAGTTAACCAGCCCACTGGGCTCGCGGTACTGTTCATCGGCAAAAAAAAAAAAAAAAAAATTAATTTTTTATAATCCCGACTCTTCTTCTTTGGCCAAAAAAAAAATAAGAAAAAAAAAATTACGGGACTTTCTCTCATTTTTTAACATATTTACGGCTTTTCTATCTGGGCTGGCAAAAAAAAAATATAAAAAAACCGCTGCGATTGACCATTTAATATAAGAAACAAAAGAAACTATCAAACAATGAGACGAAAAATAAACCAGCACAATATAATATATAAAAAAAAAAATTGCTCATTTTACTTACGTCGGTTTTTGACTTGCTGACAAGTTAAATGAACAAGTATTTCCGACCCACTAGGCTCCGGTTTACTGTTCATCGGCCCGAAAAAAAAAAAAACTTTATAATCCCGCTCCCCTTCTTTGGCCAAAAATAAGAACATTTGAGAAGCAATACTACGCCGTTTTTGCCATGGTGCTACAGTAAAATGAACAGTACCCGGCCCACTGGGCTCGGGTACTGTTCATCGGTCCAAAAAAAAAACTTTATATCGATCTCTTCTTTGGCCAAAATTAAGAAAAAAAAATTACGAGTCGTATCTCATTTTTTAACATTTAGGCTTATCTATCGGGCTTGGGCAAAAAAAAAAAAAAACACGCCGCGTATTGCCATTCATAATAAGCACAACTGAAGAAACTATCAACATGAGACCGAAAAAAATAAACCCGTACAAAATAAATATAAAAAAAAAAAATTGCTCATTGTAACTACGTCGTTTTTGACTTGCTGCTACAGTAAAATGAACAGTATCCGACCCACTCGGCTCGGTTACTGTTCATCGGCCCGGAAAAAAAAAAAAAAAAAAACTTTATAATCCCGCTCACCTTCTTTGGCCAAAAATAAGAAGAAAAAAAAATTACGGGACGTACTCTATTATATACTTACTATACAAATGTATTACACGTCGTTTTTTACGTCGGCTACAGTATATATGAACAGTGTTCGGCCCATATGGGCTCCCAGTCTTTGGGCCGGTCCCACTTTTTTTATTAATCGTCGTGCTACAGTAATTGAACAGTGATGGCCAATGGGACTACAGTTTGGGCCGGCCCACTTTTTTTTATTGTTAAATACGGCAATACAAAAAAAAAATACTCGACACCAAAATAAAAAAAAAAGAAAATTTCAAAAAGTACTGGACTTCATACATATCAAAAAATAACCCGCGTATGAGGACCCAACACATAAGCTATATAAAAAAAACAACCCGCAATAAAATTAATATTAAAAAAAAAAAAATGTCGGCACAAAAGTGATTCGACGTCGTTTTTTTTTTCTTACATACGCCGTGCTACAGTAACGTATTATGAACAGTGTTCGGCCTCATTGGAGCTCCCAGTTTGGCCGGCCCATTTTTTTTTTAAAATATGCAATACAAAAAAAAAAAATACTTGACACAAAATAAAAAAAGAAAAATCTACAAAAGTACTTAACATTATATAAAAAAATCCCACTATTAAAAACCATAATGACAAAAAAAAAATAAACACGCACAAAATAATATTATAAAAAAAAAATTTGTTCGGCAAAAGTGATACGACGTCGTTTTTTTGTCATTGCTACAGTAATAATGGCCACTTTTTTTTATTAAATAACGCAATATAAAAAAAATATTTAGATCAAAAAATACTCCGCGCCATAGGAGGTCGAACACATAAGCCCATATAAAAAAAACCACTATTTAACATTAGCCCGAAATAATAAACCCGCAATATAAAGAAGAGCCTTCAATATCCAAGGTAGCATAGTTTCGCCACTCGTCAGGTATATGACAACCAGATCCATTCCTCCCTATTTTTTCCCTAATTACATATCTACTAGTCAAAGCAATTCTTCTGTTTCCAAGTTGTTTGTTATTTTTTTCCTCTTTTTTGCAAACATGTTTAAGATGAAGTTTAACAAAAGAAGGACTTGAAATCAAAGAATACCATGACTTACAAACACTTTTGCATCGAAGAACATCTTTCACAGTCAACCTTAAAAGCACTTCCTCTGTTGCATCAAACAGAACCATATCTTCTTGTTCTTCTGTCAGTCAAACCCTAGTAGATCTAGTTTTGCCGAAACTCTTTATATACACACAAGCATAACTTAAGCCCAACCTATACACATCATTGGCCCAACTCAACCCACCTAGCCCACCACGTCCACTTAACAATTCTTGTAGTATTATAATTATAAATATACACATTTGTTGACTGATCCACTGTCCGTTTTGACAGCGGGTCAGTTGCTACAGTAACGGGCTCCAATTTTTGGGTCAGCCCTTTTTCTTTTTTTTTTTGTATGCACAAAGTAGGAATGGAAAAAAAAATATTACAAAAGTTTTGATTTATTCAGATAAAAAAAATACCCGCGGAAACATCTTCGATACCTAATAACTTTAAAATAATCGATATGGTCATAAACGTACAACCCATTATATTAAAAAAAAAATACAAAACGGTCCCTCAACTTTTAACTATTTACGATTTTCTTACACAAAAAAATCCCGTAAAAAAATTAACAAAAAAAACACGTCAAGTTTTTATTGTTCACAACTTTTTTACATTCATCGGCCCAAATAAAAAGATATCGTGAAGGTTTTAGGGTACCCTTAGTTATTTAAATTATAACATTACGGTCCCTTACTTTTTACTATGTACGATTTTCTTACACAAAATAAATATCCCGTATTATAATTAACAAAAAAAAAACACGTCATGTTTTTTTTATTGTTCACAAACTTTTTTATTTTAATCGGCCCAATAAAATAAAAAGATTATCGAACCTCCCAAAATAAAAAAAGAAATATTCTGAAGAAATAAAATTACGTCTTCCCCAAGCAAAAAAGATTTCCCCGAATCATACAAAAAATGAAATATCCGGGAAAAAAAAAAAATTAGTCTCAAAAAAAAAAAACAAAGCCATAAAAAACCAATATAACAAAAAAAAAAAAAACACTTTAAACATGAGGCCTAACACATAAGCCATATAAAAAAAATTATTACTAATGACAAACTAGTCTAAAATTCGCATAAAATGTGGCCCAAAATCTGACCCAAAGTAAAAAAAAAAAAACTAGCCCAAAATTAGCCTAAAATCTGGCCCAAAGTAAAAAAAAAATACAAAACGGTCCCTCAACTTTTAACTATTTACGATTTTCTTACACAAAAAATCCCGTAAAAAAATTAACAAAACCGTCCCAAAAAAAGAAAATATTCGGGAAAAAATTAACCCGTCCCAACGCAAAAAAAAATTTCCCGAATCGTACAAAAAAAGGAAATAACATTAGGTGACTGATCCACTGTCGTTTTGACAGTGGGTCACCTGCTACGGTAACGGGCTCCCATTTTTGGGCCAACATTTTTTTTTTTTTTTAAATTTGTATGCACAAAGTAGGAATGGAAAAAAAAAATATTACAAAAGTTTTGATTTATTCAGATAAAAAAAATACCCGCGGAAACATCTTCGATACCTAATAACTTTAAAATAATCGATATGGTCACAAACGTACAACCAATTATATTAAAAAAAACCAATATAACAAAAAAAAAAACACTTTAAACATGAGGCCTAACACATAAGCCATATAAAAAAATTATTACTAATGACAAACTAGTCTAAAATTCGCATAAAATGTGGCCCAAAGTAAAAAAAAAAAACTAGCCCAAAATTAGCCTGAAATCTGGCCCAAAGTAAAAAAAAATACAAAACGGTCCCTCAACTTTTAACTATTTACGATTTTCTTACACAAAAAATCCCGTAAAAAATTAACAAAACCGTCCCAAAAAAAGAAAATATTCGGGAAAAAATTAACCCGTCCCAACGCAAAAAAAAA
>BQNB010007384.1:0-62142 GCA_026074375.1 Tanacetum coccineum | reverse complement strand
AAAAAATATTATTAATGTTTTTAGGCATTATATTTTATTAACAGAATAAAATACTGATATAATATAAGGTTAACGTTCTCGCTCTTAGTGTTCGACACCCTACTTACCAACGAAACTACATCTGATCGGGTACACTGCCCGTTAAAGTGTTGTTTTAGGATAAGTCGGCTAAATATAAATTTAAAACTTGGTAATCAATAAATATAACCTACATGACAGCACATCACTCACCTACTTCATTGTCAACCGAATGTCATCTGTCAAAAATCAACCCGACTCTCCAATGCCATATGGCATGTTGCTCACTCGTCTATTTCGTCACTTAACATCCATCCATCCAAACCTAAACAAAACCAAATATCCAACCTTCTCCCATGTCATGGCTCTCATGGGACATTACGAAGATTACTTTGAAGGTCATTGGGAACCACCTAGTGAGGATGAAAGCATGGGAAGCAACTAAGCTCAAAGTAATCACGGATGATAACTTGTTGCTAACATTATTATGATTGTAGTAGGAATATTAGGAAACTTAAACTCTTACTTGATTATGATATGTCGCATAATGCGAACCCACTATGTGAAAACTAGAAGGGGGGTTGAATAGTTTACAGGTTCGTTTTATGTTTTAAAAGTTTTCTTTCAAAATACTTAGATTCGAGTTGTATGTTCTACCAATCAACAATATGAATCAACAATGTAAATATCTAAAATAATACTAAATCACAACAATATATAAATAGATGAGAAAAAGAACAATCAAACCAAGACACCAAGATTTATAGTGGTTCGGCTATGAAGCTCTTCTTTGCCCTACTCTACTCCCCGAGTATCCTACTCGAGATTTCACTATGTCAACAAGCTCCCTTCAGGCGGAGAAAACCGTTTACACGTCGCTTACGTTATTTTCCGACACTAAGCTAAATGTCGAGTCCTAATCTTAGCTAGAACCAATCTACCACTTCACAAACACTATACAATCACAAGATCTACACTATCGGATTTACACACAATCCGAATCACATAATTACACAAGATAATTACAATAGAGATTTGATACTTAGAAGAAGAGAGGAGAGATCACTAAATAACAATTCGTTTCTTGACGAATACGAATGTTCTTCTCTTGCACTTGATAGAGAGGAGAGATGAGAAGAAGAGATTAGATCACTTGAAACAAGATCAAACAATGTTAGTGATCAAGAGATTTAGTGAGAGAAAGAAGGTTTTTAGAGAGAGAAAGAAGACTGGAAAAATTCGTGCAAAGAGGTATGTTTTTCTGCCAGAAATAGTGCAGTATTTATAGACAGGAATCCCAACGGTCATCTGCAGGCGGTCCCGGCGGTCCCAGATATATCTGGGGGCCGCCAGACCTATAAGGGGGCCGCCCAGTAGACTCCGCTCCTGTTTTTGTCTTTTTGTGGGGAAGGTTGTATCTGGTATGGAAGCTTTCATTTTGGGGGGAAAATTTGAATTTCAAATTTAAGTTTTAAATAAAACTTTTCTTTTAATTAGAAAATATTTTGTATATTTATTTTTGTGAAAATACTTTTGTAAAAATGTGATGGTTAAGAAAAAATATTTTCTTGATCACTAATCATGCTTAATGATTTGTTTGTCCATACCTTAAGTGATTACTAATCTTAGAAATAGAATTTTAAGATTAATAATTTATAAACGTTTTTTATCGTAAACATTTTTACATTTTGTTATTATCAAAACATTGAGAAGTTGAAAAATATAAATAACATTTTTAGACATTATTTGTATTAATAATCTCTCCCTTTTTTATGATGACAAAATATAAACTCATTTTGTATAAAATTAAATGTTTCAAGATTATTAATGAGTTTCATTTCATTTCTCCCCCTTTTTGTCGAATTCAAAAAGGATTGTTATGATCGTTTAAAGCTCAAGATTGATTAGATCTTATATATCTGAGATGAACAATAACAATGATTGATAACACGCAGCGGAATAATAAAGAACACAATCAATGTTATCACAAGGTTTTCTTTATTGAACGTTTCCCTATTACCCCAACTATAATTTAGGGCTACACCAACTAACTATGGTGTACTATTCGACTCTCATCAGTCGACTATACTATGTAACTATCTAGACTCTCTTTGGGAGAGCTCTAGTTTTCTATGGATGGATGTCTAAATGCCTATGTCTATGATCTCTTTATATAGGGAGAGATCATGACTTATAAAGGAAGTAAATCAATAGATAAGGAAACTATTTAAATTACATTAAACCACATTAATATGTTTCCTAATTATCCTGTAGAATATTTGACCAAATCTTCATAATTCTCCACCAGCTTGAAGAATTCTTTAATGACGATTCTGATCCTTTTGTTTCATTCTTTTATTCATTTTGTCTCATCAAATCAATAATCCCAACAATCTTCCCCTATTTGATGATGACAAAACAAACAAAGTCGCGTACGAACTTCCCTCTAACTAGAGAAGTTGAGATGTAATCATCTCCTTGAATGAAACAAACTTCCAAGCTTCCTTTGTATCATGTCACCACATATAATAAGCTGCAAATCAATAAACCTGTAATCTTCTTCCCCTTTTTGTCTTCATCCAATAGGGGTCTTCTGAAGATATGCAACTTGTAAACACTTCCCCTCAAGTGGTGCATGTAGATGGTTAAACATTTAATCAATAAGCTTCCCCTGAAACCCATATGTTTACCATCTCTTGAATCTCAAACTCTGTAGGCTCTATGTAGTGATCACTGATGAAGAAAACCGAGTATAACGAATTTGATGAAGAAGTTGAATCTCCCAAACTTGTGTCTTATGTCTTGCACTATCCACGTGACGTCGAACTTATAAATATAAGTAGACCGCAACCTCTTGACAAAAACCTCATCTTCTATGAGACACATACTAAGTGATAGCAAATGTGAGCATTGAGCACCTATAAGAAAAATCACACACCTTTGCTAGATTTTGACAAGTCTTCGTCAACACCATTTAAGCACGAACAAGTTATCTTAAAAGCCAACCACAACTTTAAGATATGATAAGACACGCACCTGTGAAACCCAACTACAACATCAAATAAGCAATATTCAATTGTCTTCGTAATCACCTCTTCAAATAATCTCCAAAAACGAGCCATAAACCAATAAGAATAAACTATTTAAAAAAATAGTTATGTCCGAAATCCAAATCCATCCAAAAACCAAGTACTATCCGATATCGGACAAGCCTAGGAGTACAAACTCCTTTGTTGGACGAATCTGACAGTATTAAAATCCAAGTGCAACAGTACTAACGTATTTCACTTATTGTACGATATCAGATGAAACTGGCAGTATTAACTTTTTATAAACCCAAAGCTAGCAGCACTTACTTCCATTACGTCCAACAGCAGTAGTAACAAACTGCTTCTATTTTAAGCAGTACTGAATTCAAGACGAGCAGTAGTAAATTACCTTAGCAGTACAAACATCTACGAAGCCAACAGTATTAACAAAAGCACGAGCAACGAAAACATTATATTGAGCTAAGTATATAATGTCAACTATCGAGCAACATTTTGTTAAAGTACTCACGCAACTAAATCGATTCTTAATGTACCACCAATAGAGCTTCTCTTGTAACCTTGCTTGTCAAAACATAAAGACTTGCTGCTACATTATCACGACGACAAGAAACTCAACCATTAGAGTTTTGTAAACCCTAAATCTTGTATCTTCTTGTACTCTTGTTTCCTTTATCATTCATCCATACTAGGGTTTATCATCAATCCAAAGATTAATTCACCAAAGCTAGTAGGAACATTATAGATCACCAATCCTGTTTTTATTGAATTAGGGTTTGTAAAAACCCTAATCTTTACCAAATAAGCCAATCGCCTAAAATAGAAAATTCAATTATTCTTTTCATCAAAAACTCGATACCAAAAACCTTGTAGATCCTAGATATCACGAGCCACCAGGCTCTGATACCACATGTTAAGATCGTTTAAGCTCAGATTGTTTAGATCTTATATATCTAAGATGAACAATAACAATGATTGATAACACGCAGCGTAATAATAAAGAACGCAATCAATGTTATCACAAGGTTTTCTTTATTGAACGTTTCCCTATTACCCCAACTATAATTTGGGGCTACACCAACTAACTATGGTGTACTATTCGACTCTCATCAGTCGTGCAATACTATGTAACTATCTAAACTCTCTTGGGAGACTCTAGTTTTCTATGGATGGATATCTAAAATCCTATGTCTATGATCTCGTTTATATAGGGAGAGTTATGACTAACACAATGCAACACAAAGAAAAAGGAAGTAAATAAATAGAGTAAGGAAACATTTAAATTTACATTAAACCACATAATATGTTCCTATTTTATCATGTAGAATATTTGACCAAATCTTCATAATTCTTCACCAGCTTGAAGAATTCTTTAATGATGATTCTGATCCTTTTGTTTCATTCTTTTATTTATTTTGTCTCATCAAATCAATATTCCCAACAAGGATGATCTTCGAATTGTTGTAGAGAGAAAGAAGTCGACGATATCAAGACTCCCCCTTGATGTATGCTCCTCCTCGTTTGGGGCACCAAAGGATCGATCTTACGAAAATAGTTTGCTACAAAACAAAGTTAGAGGTACAAGTGCAAGATAATATATTCCCAACTAGTAGCAATATATCAATTTATGAAAGTTAAATCATAAAGTAGTTTCATTCATTACTTGAGAAACTCATACAAGAAGCATACTACATGCAAGGAAAATAAAACTAAGACTAAAAAAGAAACATTCATTCATACATTACACCACAATCTAAATATACTACATAAGGTAGATAAAGTTAACATGACATAAATCTTATATGATCCTTGATTCATAGGAAATGACTTTGAGAAAAAGGGTTAGGGTGACCAATTATGAGGTGATATGACCTAGTTTTCAAGGGTTAGGTGGAGAGAGTATGTTCATGGTAGAGGTGAGAAGATACTCAGTGTGAGCAAACATTAGGTTCATCTCATCCCTAAGAGAAAAGATAAGATTGCGGTTGTGAAAGCAACAAAGATAAGTTGACCCATGATAGTCATTATAGTTGAAGTAAATGGGGTAACCCATGAGAGGTGGTTGAGGTTGTGGTTGTGGTAAAGGTGGTGATAGGGTATCAAAAATGTGACCAAGAGGGGTGATTGGTGAAAAGGAAAGAGTAATGTCCAAGGAGGAATGACTTTGGAGTGGAAGTGGATGTAGAGGTCTCGAAGGTGTATCCATGACATTATCAAGAAAATGATTAGATGGTTGAGGAGAGGGTGTGTCATTAGAAGTAGGAGGTGGGGATTGAGGTTTTGATTTAAATAAGGAAGAGGTAGTTCCAAAGGTAGATGAAGTATCTTTGGTGGATGGAGTTTTTGATGGTGCATTTGGTGAAGAAGAAGAAGAGGATGTTGTTATGGGAGAGGGTGTGGTGGTGACATCTTCATCACTAGAAATGTTAACAAATAGTTGTCTAGGACGGATTATGGTTAGTTTGATTTTCTTAGAAGGGTTAAAAGAAGAAGCTTGAGTGGAATCCATGGTAGGATGGTTTGAAGAAGATGAAGATGATAAGAAGAGTGGTAAAGATGGATTATTCAATTAGGAAGCATAGGATTGAAGAGGCAAAGCATGAGGATTAAGAAAATAGATTCCAAAAGTGGTTTAGCAAAATCCAGAAATTATAGTTGTGTCTAGTGGAGAGGATAGTCAACTGCACAGACAATCAAGTGGTCACATTAAAATTCTCATGACTATGATGGCGGTCCCATAAATATATGGCGGTCTCAGATATATTAAGGGGCCACCCAGTATTTATGAGGGCTATTTTCTGGAGGAGCATAATGTTTTCTAAATTTTCAAATTTTTGTAAAACATGTCCAGAAAAAGTTTTCTAAAGACACCCTTTTGCAGTCAATCATATTTTACCTTGGATCATCTAATATATAACAATCAAATTCACAAAATTGACTATCCTAAATTCTATTAAAGAAGCACATACATGTATATGAACTAAGAGATAATGATGTATAATATAAGTAACCATATTGTATCAAGGTGCATGCAAACAAGTGTTTAGGATGATAAAAATGAAATGATCATCCAAGGCAAGTTATACTGCCCGTACTACGTTCTAAGTTATTACTAAATAGTATAGGTTTAAGTACTTAATCATAATAAGGTAGTAAATAAGATTAATAATGTCTTATATCAATTTTCCAAATTGCTCACTTCTTCATGTTTCTCCACAAGTTTCTGAGGCCTTTCCTGATTGCCCTTAATCCACCACGATGCTCATCTCGTGTCTGAACTTGACGGTTGATGATTTCGGTTTGGCGGGTGTAAAATGGTTCCATGTAAGGATCAATGTTAGGTGGGTTGTGAAAGACTTGAGGATCGTCATTTGTTAGTGTTAACAAAGCGAGTAGGGGAAGGAGTGCTTGCACGCGAGGTTCCTTCGTCATTCCCATCATCATCATCATTAAGATGAGAGGAGGATGGTTGATCAAAGGCGGAGGAAGAAAAAGTAGAGCGACAACCTCTTCTCATGCCATGATCCTTTCTAGTCTTTCGCTCTTGTTGAGCGGTAAGAGGATTCATGACACGATCGTACAAGACATAAGACTCATTTAATAGCTCAGGACTCTCACTCACGACGAATTTAAACAAACGGGTTAATAGCATACCATAGGGTAAAATTAACCTAGATTGTTTAGTGACCCACTCCAATCGTTTTGCCATATAATAGGCGAGATTGAACATTTTGGAGTTTGCAACACAATAGAGCATGTAACAAAGACACGCGGGAACATGGTCCCGATTACACCCCAGACAAAAAACATTTCCCAGATAATTTCTTCCAAAGGCTTCAGGGTTGGCACAATTTCACGAGTGAGAATTTGAGGATCATGAAAATCAATTTCTTGCTCATGACGGAAGCGACGGACTTGACCTTCTCGATCAATTCAAATATACGAAATGATGTCATCAAGAGAAGGAGGGTTGGTTTGATATGGACCATCCGTAGAGACACCATATGCCAACTCGTCAAGTGACCACTTGTCAGTAAAGACGCAAGCACCCTCACAAGGTATGTCAAGAATTCGAGCAAATTCTTCAAGAGAGTAAGAAAAGAATTGATTTTGAATCATAAATTTGATGATCATTTGACTTTCATCAGAATACTTTATTTGATATTGACTATAAAATTCAAGTATGAAGCGAGGACAAATTTGGTCATTAATTTCAAGGAGACACTCAAACTCAAGAAAATGAAACAAAGACCGAACATAGTTTAGATCCGCAAAGTCTTTAAAAACCACCCGACCCTCATGAATGTAGCGACTTTCAAGGTTTATTAATATTTCTTTTATAGGTGAACGGTATTCATGTGAAATCATTGGGATATAGTGTCTTGTATTTTTATGGTCTTCGGATGATTTGTAAGGCATGATTACCTAGAAAGAAAGTATTGAAGTCACATTTTATTATCAGTTACTTGTAATATTTTGTGGACATTGTTTCTAATGTGTGCCTAAATGTGACAAATGTGGAGTAACGATTAACTCGACCTAAAGATAAAATCCTAAGAGTTAACCCAAACGCTCCTTAATTTGATTTTACTAATCCAAACATGTCGAAAAATACATATGAATTATGTATCTTGACCTTTGTTTATGAGATCATTATGCATGTGTTAAAAACGTTTTTAAGTTGTATTAACAATGCATAACAACAATTTTATTATGTTCCTAACGTGAGTGATTTGAAAATAAAATTAGGGTTTTGGTTCAAAATTAATTTTTTGAAAAACTCGTTAGTGTATGTAAATCCTATGTCTAAGAAAGCATATAAGTTATACATTATATCCTAGTAGTCCTAATTGTACAAAATTGAAAGAAAAATGAAAAATCCCCAATTTTAATTTTTGTGTTCATCATGAACCCTAGACTCAAATTGAAAGAAAATAGATGAAATGACTTAGAATTGATGATGTTAAGGATATTAGGAATGATTGTATGTGTTGATTATGTCTTCAATTTAAGTTTTAATGGTTGATTTTGAGTTTTTAGGTTGGTTTGGTCGTGTTCGTCGCTGCAGCAAAAGGAAGGGGGTGTTTGGTTTTGTGTTTAGAAACATTTTGACAATGTGTATAAAGTTGTTGTCTGCTGGTGGCGGTCCCATATCAATCAAGAGGTCGCCCAAATAAGCTTTGGGGCCGCCTGTGATATAGGGGTAACCCTCAGTATGAATTTTTGGACTTTTAATTTTTTGACACGAATTTACGAGGAAGAGTGACTAATTAATTTGCGTTTCACGAATTAAAAATATCTAACTAGCTTTGGATGAAGTAGTTAAATTGTCACGACGTGGAATGGAAAGCGGACTAGAATTGAGACAGAAGAAAGAGAAACGAACTAACATGATTTATGAAATGTGTTCCATCATTCCTAAACCAAGACGTAGATAGCTAAACGATTTACGTTTAAGGGGTTTCGTAAGAATGTCGGCGATTTTGTCGACGGACGACACTTTTTCGATTGAGATATGTCTTTTCTGGACATTATCACGAAGAAAGTGATGATGAATTTCGATATGTTTGGTTCGAGAGTGTTGCACCGGGTTTTTGCTAAGGTCAATTGCGCCTTTATTGTCGCACATGATCGGGACATCATTGAGTCGAACGTCGTAGTCGATAAGAGCTTGTTTCATCCATAGTACTTGTTGACATGCCTTTCCGGCGCTTACGTATTCGGCTTTAGCAGTGGATATAGTAAGAGCTGTTTGTTTCTTCGAGAACCAAGATGTCAAACAACATCCCATGAACACACAAATACCGCTAGTGCTCTTTTGGTCCACATAATCTCCCGCATGATCAGAGTCGGCATATACTACTGTTTCTATGCCGGTCCCCTTAGGATACCATAATCCTACGTGCGTAGTGCCTTTAATGTATTAGAAGATACGCTTAACCGCTTCAAGGTGAGAGGTTTTGGGAGCCTCATAGAAGCGGGCACAAAGGTAGACACTAAACATGATATCGGGCCTACTTGCTGTTTGGTATAATAAACTACCTATCATGCCTCGATACTTGGTACTATCTACCGACTCACTCTCTTCGTCTTTTGTGAGTTTAGTATCGAAGGACATGGGGGTTTTCATTGGTTTAGATTCTTCTAAGCCAAATTTCTTAAGCATTTCTTTAATATATTGAGATTGATTAAAGAAAATACCATCTTCCATTTGTTTTATTTGTAATCCAAGGAAGAAGTTAAGTTCACCCATCATGCTCATCTCGAACTCGTCATGCATGATTTTGGCAAATTCATCACACATGTCTTGACAAGTCAAGCCGAATATAATGTCGTCGACATATATTTGAACGATAATGAGGTTTGAACTTTTCTTCTTGGTAAAAAGTGTTATCTACCATTTCTATTTTGTATTCATGTTTAATAAGAAAAGCTTTTAATCTATCATACCAAGCTTTGAGTGCTTGTTTAAGACCTTATAAAGCTTTCTTAAGTTTATAAATATGATTTGGTTTTTCAAAGTCAATGAATCCTGGAGGCTGTTCCACGTATACCTCCTCATTGATAAAACCATTCAGGAATGCACTTTTTACATCCATTTAGAATAGCTTAAAATCTAAAGCATAAGCATAACCTAATAGTATCCGAATTGACTCAAGTATAGTAACTGGGGCATAAGTTTCATCATAATCGATGCCCTCTTGTTAATTATACCCTTGAGCAACTAACCTACCCTTATTTCGAGAAACAATACCATTCTCGTCTAACTTATTTCTAAACACCCACTTAGTTCCATTGATTGTCATATTCCTAGGTTATGGAACTAACTCCCAAACGTCGTTAGCAATGAATTGATTTAATTCTTCTTGGATGGAGACTACCTAACTATCATCTGTTAAGGCTTCATTCACATTCTTAGGTTCTATAGTTGATATAAAACAAAAGAAGTTACTTTAGTTTTGGGCTTGTGATCTAAGGGTTCTTTGGTTAAGGTTTCCTATGACATTTTCTAATGGATGGTTCCTAGACTCTTTAATATTGATTATTTCGTCAATCTCTAAAGTTTCATCCTTAATGTTATTTTCTAAGTTTTTCTTTTTGGTAACCTTAATTGCTTCTTCTTCATCTAAGTCATCATCTACCAAGGGTGATGTATTAGAGGGTGGAGGAGTTTCATTGAATGTCACGTTGACTGATTCTTTGACTTTCCTAGTATGTTTATTAAGGATGATGTAAGCTTTACTATTTTAGGAGTAACCTAAAAAGACACCTTCGTGTGACTTAGGGTCAAACTTTGTAAGGTAGTCTTTGGTGTTTAAAATGAAGCACTTGCTTCCAAACACTCTAAAGTAATCAAGAGTAGGTTTTCTACCTCTTAAGATTTCATAAGGTGTTTTTCCTAGATTGGCTCTAATTAGGATTCAGTTGAGAATGTATGTTGAAGTATCTGTGATGTTACACCAAAGCTTTTGTAGTAACGATTGCTCATTCAACATAGTCCTACTTATTTCATGAACTATCCTACTTTTCCTTTCAACCATGCCATTTGATTGAGAAGTGCGTGAAAAGAGTATATCGTCATTTTCATTGCCTGTATTCGAGAAAGAGAAAGACTGTAACAAAGAAATTTTATAGATTTCACCACAAACTATATTCAACAAGTATATCGCTTATAACTTAGTATTATTGAACATGCTAAAAAAATAATTTAAAAGCTCGTGTAATACACGGGTCCTTAACTAGTATTGTAAACAAACAACACACTATCTTATAAAGATAATAAAATCCGCCTATATTTTTCAATCCTAACCTACCAATATTACAACAGCAGTAATAGAGTTTTTAATCCTTCTGATTTTTTTGATAACTTTTGTCATGAACTTTGTTACTCTAGCTACTTATATTGGACCATTTGTAATGATTTTCTCTAAAATGGGAAAGAAATGCTAATCTTGTAAATCCTTTCGCACTTATTCGATAAAATATTTAAGATTCAAACAAAAGTGTGAAAATTAATTGAGGTTAAAACTTATAATCACTTAATACATGAGGGATTTTAGCTCATATTCGATAGAATTCAATGTGTATAGAACTCTTATTCCTCATAGTTAAGCTTTAAACATTGATGTGTGTTTTTACAAGCTTTAAATTTATAATAACTAGAAATATCGATTTTGACTAAAAACACAACATTCGGGCAAGTATACCCTATCGAGTGTAATATAGTATTAGGTAAGTCCAGGTCGTTCCATGGGATTTGTAGTAATTCACAGATTGTTTATTAAGTAATAAAGTTAAATGATTGTCACGGATCAATTAGCCAAAACGTGTGTATAAAGTAAGCAAGAAACAAGGCATGATCCACATAACATAATAGATAGAGATAGAGCGAGACTTTATATAAACAATGCATACAAGTCATGTATGACGGGTAATCATAATAACAAGCATATCTATCAATGATAACATAGAATCCTTTCGGCCTATATACTACATCATCACGAGCGCAATTAAAATGTTTATATCATAATATGCCTACTATGAATTTCTCCCAACTCGGTGTCGGCTCACGATAAGGAAGGGTCATAAACATCATTCTACTTGGTTTTTATCAATTTTACCACATAATTCCACAAGTATGAAATTGACCACGCATAGACAACGTTCAAAATACATCAAGAAAATTAACCCTATTTTTCGGCCTAATTTAGAGTTGCATGATATACCCAAAAAAAAGAAAAAATTTATTTAAAAACAATGATCCAAGTAAAGATAACATCAAATTCATAAACATATATATTCATAAGTCATAGCAAAATCATCCAAATATTATATCATGTTTCACATATTATAAAAATGAACGAAGAACACTACATCATAAAACAAACCAAAAAAAAAAACCAACTGCCCACAAACATCTAACCAACATCCAAACCTTATGATATAACGCCATTAGGGCTGTCACGAACCCGCTAGAAAATCAAGAAAAACTTTTCTTCTTGGTAAAAAATGTGTTATCTACCATTCCCATTTTGTATTCATGTTTAATAAGAAAATCTTTTAATCTATCATACCAAGCTTTGGGTGCTTATTTAAGACCGTATAGAGCTTTCTTAAGTTTATATACATGATCCGATTTTTCAAAGTTAATGAATCCTGGAGGTTGTACCACGTGTACCTCCTCATTGATAAAAGCATTTAGGAATGCACTTTTTACATCCATTTGGAATAGCTTAAAATCTAAAGCACAAGCATAAGCTAACAGTTTCCTAATTGAATCAAGTCTAGCAACTGGGACATAAGTTTCATCATAATCGATGCCCTCTTGTTGATTATAGCCTTGAGCAACTAACCTAGCCTTATTTCGGTAAACAATACCGTTCTCGTCTAACTTATTTCTAAATACCCACTTAGTTTCTATGATTGTCATATTCATAGGTTGTGGAACTAACTCCCAAACGTCGTTAGCAATGAATTGATTTAATTCTTCTTGCATGGCGACTATCCAACTATCATCCGTTAAGGCTTCATTTACATTCTTAGGTTCTATAGTTGATATAAAACAAAAGAAATTACTTTGGTTTTGGGCTTGTGATCTAAGGGTTCTTTGGTTAAGGTTTCCTATGACATTTTCTAATGGATGGTTCCTAGATTCCTTAATATTGACTATTTTGTCAATCTCTAATGTTTCATCCTTAATGTCATTTTCTAGGTTTTTCTTTTTGGTAACCTTAATTGCTTCTTCTTCATCTAAGTCTTCATCCACCAAGGGTGATGTCTTAGAGGGTGGAGGAGTTTCATCGAATGTCACGTTGAGTGATTCTTCAACTTTCCTAATACGTTTATTAAGGATGATGTAGGCTTTACTATTTTAGGAGTAACCTAAAAAGACACTTTCGTATGACTTTGGGTCAAAATTTATAAGGTAGTATTTAGTGTTTAAAATGAAGCACTTTCTTTCAAACACTCTAAAGTAATCAAGAGTAGGTTTCCTATCTCTTAAGAGTTCGTAAGGTGTTTTTCCTAAGATGGCTTTAATTAGGATTCAGTTTAGAATGTAAGTTGAAGTATCTACTGTGTTACACCAAAACTTTTGTGGTAACGATTTCTCATTCAATATAGTCCTACTTATTTCTTAAAGTGTCCTATTTTTCCTTTCAACCACGCCATTTGATTGAGGAGTACGTAGAGCTGAGAAGTTATGTGTAATTCCATTGGCATTACAAGACTCTCCAAATTGCACCTCATTATCAAATTCCCTACCATGGTCGGTTCTTATTGACACTATTATACATCCTAATTGGTTTTAAATTTTCTTACTAAATATTTCGAATTGATCGAAGGCTTTGGTTTTGTCCTTAAGGAATCTAGTCCAAGTATACCTAAAGTAGTCATCTACAATGACTAAGGTGTAGCGGTTTCCTCCGTAACTCCGTACGGCGGATGAACCGAAGAGATCCATTTGAAGGAGTTCTAAGCATCTAGTCATTGAGATTATATTCTTAGCCTTGTGACTAGCGTGAGCTTGTTTATTAATTTTTCAAGCATCACAGAAGTGTTGATCAAACTTAAGCTTAGGTAAGTTTCTAACTAATTCCTTAGATGCTAACGATTGAATAAGACGCATATTTGCGTGACCTAATCTCCTATGCCACAATGTGGAGTTTTCATCAATCGTTGCTAGACAAATTTGGTCTTTAGGATTATTTCCTAATTTCATCACATATAAGCCTTTCTTCCTAATACCTCTACCTATGACCTTACCATCCTTAGTGATTTCACTATCATATTCAGGAAAAGTTACTCTACACTTATTATCATATATTTGTCATATACTTAATAAGTTAAATCTTAAGTTATCTACATGTTCTGCATTATCTATTTTAAGAGAGTCATTCGAAATCGTACCTTTGCCAATGATGTTACCGCAAAGATTGCTACCAACAATGACATTACCTCTATTGTATGCCTTGTAGCTTGAGAAGAGCTTTCGGTTACCCGCCATATGTTTGGAGCATCCGTTATCCTTTATCCACTCATCGGGTTCCAAATTGACTCCAAGGCATATCTATTTATATAAGGCAATAACTCAAACATTTGGTCCCCAATATCTCATGGGTCCAAAGTTGTTAGTGCTAAACATCCTTTGCATTTGATGCAATTTGATAGGATGTGGAAATGGAAGACACATTTCCCATGGCATGTAACTTTGACGTTAGAAATTGTTCCAAGTTACGGGAAAGCCATAAGGTTGCTTTTGTCGACCAACGTTCCTTTTTGTTTGCGGTGTCTTAGTACAAGGATAATTATTATCGACTCTTCTAGGTGGTGGAGTTTTTGATCTAAAATTAGGTTTTGAAAATCCAACTTCGGGTTTTAACAATGGCTAAAATTGTTTAACTTCATTATCACTGGCAACGGGAACTTTGACATTGTCTACTATTATGTGTTTTGGTCTAGGACCCAAAATAGATTTTTGAAAAGACAAACTTTTCTCAAATCCAAGCGTAGCTGCTGGCAGTCCCATAATTATTTTGGGGGCCGCCTGTGCAATATGGGGGCCGCCCATATTTATGGGACCTCCATTAGAGGATGCCTTTTTCTGAGCCTTCACAAATTTTATATCTTTAGTTCCACTAGATGATGCTTCAAATGAACTAAACCCTAAACCTAATTTTTCACCGGAGGGTTTTTAATTACTTAGCATTTCATTTAGACAATGTGTACTCTTTTTAAATTTATTTAATCTAATGGCTTCCTTTTTGGGTTTTTCATTCTCAATTTTAAGCATATGACATTTTACACATTCGAGATCAACTCCCTTATTTTTCTCGAGTGTGGACACTTTTTCTTTTAGAATACTAAGTTCTTTTTCTAAACTATTTCTAGTAGCTTTTAATCTTTTGTTTTTAGTGATTATCTTTAAACTCATTTTGCACCGTTTATCATATTTATTATCTAAAACTAAATCATCTATTGATGAGTTTTCATCACTGAAGTAAGAGGATTCAGAACATACCTCACTTGATGCTTGAGCTACAAGACATGTTTCGTCTTTGACCTTCTCATCATCTTCTTCGCCGCTATCACTCCAAGAACCTTCGACAAAAGCTATTTGGTTCTTGTCTTTCAGTGGTTTTGGACATTCTCCAAAAATATTATTTGGATCTCCGCATCTAAAGCATTTTCTATCATTTTTACCGTTCTTGTCATCACGGCTTCTTTAGAATGTTTTTTTGTCGTTCCGAGGTTGTCTCACGAATCTACCTCTTCTCTTAAAGAACTTCTTAAAGTCTCTAACCGCCATGGCGTATTCTTTGTCTTCACTTCCAGAAGTCGAACACTCCTCATCATTAGATTTTTTCTTAGCCTTTAAAGCAAGAGATTTTCTTTCTCCCTTAGCTTGACTATTTTAGAATCTTTCTTGATGATCATCTCATAAACTTTTAGATTCCCGATGAGTTCATCAAGTGATAGTGATGTTAAGTCTTTCGACTCTTCAATCGTCGTGACCTTTGCTCTCCATTTAGGATGTAGAGCCCTAAGAAACTTCCTAACATAATTCTTGCTAGAATAACCTTCATCAAGAGCTTTTAGACTAGAATGATAGTATTAAATCTAGCAAAAGCACTATCTATAGTTTCGTCTTCAGAAATGACGAATTGTTCATATTGTTGTACCAAAAGGTCGATCTTGTTATCTTTGACTTGGTTATTACCTTGATGGGTGACTAACAAAGTTTTCCAAAATTCTTTTGCCGTATTACACATAAAAATTCTTTCATATTCTTTTCTTGGCAAAGCATTGTAAATGACCATTTTAACTTCGTTATTTTTCACAAGCTTCTTTTTAAGATCGTCACTTTGTTTTTCAAAAGGGATAACCTCATCTAATTTGGTTTTCGGATTTTGTTGAATAGGATAAAAGTCACCATTAGTAACAACATGCCAGATATCAAGATCTTTTGATTTAACATATGTCTCGAATCTATTTTTCCTAAATAAAACTATCACTTTCAAAAAGTGGTGGTCTTTGCATGGATTGCCCTTCTAGATATTTGTCAGAATCCATAGATCGATCCAAGCTTTAAAATACAATATATTTTAAAAATCTTGAGTGACCTTAGCTTCTGATACCAATTGTGAAAACTAGAAGGGGGTTGAATAGTTTACAGGTTCTTTTTACGTTTTAAAAGTTTGCTTTCAAAATACTTAGATTCGAGTTGTATGTTCAACCAATCAACAATATGAATCAACAAAGTAAATATCTAAACTAATACTAAATAACAATCACAACAATATAAAGAGATGAGAGAAGAAACAATCAAACCAAGACACCAAGATTTTTAGTATTTCGGCTACAAAGCTCTTTTTCGCCCTACTCTACTCCT
The DNA here is from genome assembly GCA_026074375.1 of Tanacetum coccineum. NCBI lineage: Eukaryota > Viridiplantae > Streptophyta > Magnoliopsida > Asterales > Asteraceae > Tanacetum > Tanacetum coccineum. The sequence continues at coordinate 45,687 of BQNB010007384.1, read as the reverse complement.
CGCGTATCCTACTCGAGATTTCACTATGTCAACAAGCTCCCTTCAGGCGGAGAAAACCGTTTATACGTCGCTTACGTTGTTTTTTTGACACTAAGCTAAATGTCGAGTCCTAATCTTATCTATAACCAATCTACCACTTCACAAACACTATACACTCACAAGATTTATACTATTAGATTTACACACAATCTGAATCATACAATTACACAAGATAATTATAATAGATATTTGATACTTAGAAGAAGAGAGGAAACATGACTAAATAACAATTCGTTTCTTAGCGAATACGAATGTTCTTCTCTTGCACTTGATAGAGAGGAGAGATGAGAAGAAGAGATTAGATCACTTGAAATAAGATCAAAGGATGTTAGTGATCAAGAGATTTAGAGAGAGAAAGAAGGTTTTTAGAGAGAGAAAGTTATCTAAAAAATTCGTGCTAAGAGGTGTGTTTTTCAGCTAGGAATGGAGCAGTATTTATAGGCATGAAAACCCAACAGTCACTAAGGCCGGTCCCGGCGGTCCCAGATATATCTAGGGGCCGCCAGACCTATAAGGGGGCTGCCTAGTAGATTACGCTCCTGTTTTTGTCTTTTTGTGGGGAATGTTGTATCTGTTATGGAACCTTCCATTTTAGGGGGGAAAATTTGAATTTTTTTTAAGTTTTAAATAAAACTTTTCTTTTAATTAGAAAATATTTTGTATATATATTTTTGTGAAAATACTTTTGTAAAAATGTGATGGTTAAGAAAAAAATATTTTCTTGATCAATAATCATGCTTAATGATTTGTTTGTCATACCTTAAGTGATTACTAATCTTAAAAATGGAATTTTACGATTAATAATTTGTAAATGTTTATTTTTATCGTAAACGTTTTTACATTTTGTTATTATCAAAACATTGAGAGGTAGAAAAATATAAATAACATTTTTAGACATTATTTGTATTAACAAGGTTTTTAGCACTTGGATGGCTTTTGGAGGGAATACACGTGACTTGGGCTCATTTGAAGAAGAAACAGACAAGATTACGGACCTACATCAAATCTCTTAAAGATTTATGCATACAGTGCGTGGAGATGGCGTCACAGGCATAAAGCGACGCCGTCGTGATCTATATGGTGACGGCGTCAGGAATCTTGTGACGGCGTCAGGACGTGGCCGACTTAAAGAGGATCTAGAATCATCTACATGGTGACGGCGTCAAGATTTCAAAGCGACACCGTCGCAACGATTTTCCTATATATATTAAGCCAAAATTAGGGTTTTAAGTGCGTAACTTTGTATAATTTTAAGGAGACGAACCCTAGTCGTTTCAACAGCTTTTAAGGTCGTTTTTAGGGCCTCGAAACCCCATTGTAGCTACCTTTAATCCATGTTTTAATCAAGTAAGATTATCTATCATTAATCATTCAATATGTCTATATGTTGTGTGATTGATTTATATTCTGGCTTTATCTTTAACATGATAGGCTAAACCCTCCTTTGTATTTACTTATGATTGCATAAAACTTAGGTTGTAGATCCTTTTGATGTTGCTTCTTGTTGATGAATGTGCGTATTAAGCTCTAGAAAACTAGCCATAAAATATTAAGTTGGCATAGACATCTAGGGAAACGCGAGTAGTGTAGAAAGGATACCATCGGTAACAGTCTTCATACTACCTTACCCCTAATATGGTTAATCCATCTTAAGTTATTTCACATGCATTTAATATACTCTTAGAGACCTTGTAATAATCTTCATACTACCTTACTTGTGTGTTGCCCTAACGGAATATTAAATAGACGATGGGTTTATGTAATCCGTTCATGACCTAGGAAATACTTACACAGATCATCACAAGTGTGACAAGGCAACAGATCTAGGAAAAGCAATATGAGGAGTGGTGCATGATTAGGTAAATACATCTTTTTATCATAAAGTTATCACTAGTAGTATAGATTATAATTAGTTTAATTATTAGTTAATCAAACCAACCTCTCAAACCATTGATTTACCTGCTTTCTATAAAATATAAAAACACAAAAATAATCTTCTATCAACCCTGTAGAATTCTATTAGACAGTGTTCGAGCCTTCCCAACCTATTCCCCTAGAGAACGATAACAACCCCCGAGTCTTGCCTATACACTACAACGAATAGGTACACTACCTAGGGAGTTGTAAAACTTCGTGTAGAAGTCTTAACGACACTCGCATCACAGTCTTAGGAGATGCCCAATCTTTAATGGACTCAATCTTGGCGGGATCCATGTGAATGCCTTTACTGTCAATCACATGACCGAGGAACTGTACTTTGGGAATCCAAAATTCACACTTAGAAAATTTGGCATACAACTCCTCATTCTTAAGCAATTCTAAGATTAACTTAAGATGCTCTTCATGCTCTTGCTTGTTCCTTGAGTAAATCAATGGCTGTCAATAAAGACAATCACAAACTTGTCCAAGTATGGCTTGCACACCCGATTCATGAGATCCATAAATACAGTCGGTGCGTTAGTCAAACCAAACGGCATAACTTGAAATTTATAATGGCCGTAACGAGTTCTGAATGCGGTCTTCAGGATGTCTTCTTCACAAACTCTTAGTTGATGATAACCCGACCTCAAGTCGATCTTCGAGTAGACACTCGACCCTTAAAGTTGATCGAATAAATTGTCAATTCTTGGAAGCGGATAACAGTTCTTCACCGTTAGCATATTTAATTCTCAGTAATCTATGCACATCCAGAATGATCCATCCTTCTTCTTGAAGAACAAGAACGGAGCTCCCCAAGGTGAGGAACTGGGTCTTATAAAGCCTTTTTCAGAAAGTTCCTGCAGTTGATCCGACAATTCTTTCATCTTAGATGGAGCTAATCGATAAGGCGCTTGTGCTACAGGTGCAGCACCAGGTATCAAATCGATTTGAAATTCCACTTGTCGAGTTGGTGGAATACCCGGCAAGTCCTCGAGAAATACTTCGGGGAAATCTCGAACAACAAGTACATCTTCAAGTCGCTTCTCCTCCGACTTGTCTTCAGCCTTCTTCGCGGTAACATGTGCCAAAAAGACATGACATCCTTTCAGCAAATACTTTTGAGTTTTGGTGCACGAGATGATGTTTAATTTAGACCCGTGCCCGTTGTTGCTTCCGTCACCATGAATAATCAAGATCTCATTTCTAAAGGGAATACGAACAATCCTCTCATCACAAACGATTACGACATGATACTTTACTAACCAATCCATACCAATAATGACATCAAAACTACCAAGTTCTACGGGCATTAAATCGACGTTGAATGGATGATTTAAGAAGTTTAAAGTGCAACCTCGTATGATAGTATTAACTCTAATTTTTTTCCCGGCAGCTAGTCTGACATCGTAATCATGGTCTAATGCAGTTGGAACTATATCAATTAGGGAACTAAATGCAGTAGACACAAAACTCCTATCGGCACCAATATCAAACAAGATAGAAGCATAGCGATTGTTTAGGAGGAATTTACCCGTAACTACATTGGCATCTGGGGTTTTCCCTGCATTTCCCACTGCATAAGCCCTTGTTGTTGCTCCACCATTCCCAACTTGGTTTCCATAGTTGTTATTCTTTAACTTAGGGCAATCCTTCTTGTAATGCCCCTGAACTTCACATTCAAAGCAAGTGACAGCCCTTTGATTTGCCACGGGGGCTCTTTGGTTATTGGCAGTAACAACTGGACTTGGACAGTCACGGGCCAGATGACCAGCTCTCATGTAGTTGTTTCACTTGGGAGCACACTGCCCATCATGATGGTAGTTGCATTTAGGGCACAGAGGTTTAGATCCTCTGTACACTTTCTTCCACCCAGGCCCAGCAGTGTAGGCCCTTGCCATATTTTGACTTTTGAAAGGCTACTGTTGATTTTGGTTGTTTCTTGAGTTGTCATCAAGTTTCTTTTTATTTTTAGTTTAACGATCAGCAAAAGTATAGATCTTTTGATCCATTAGTTTAGTTGCAAACTCAATTGCATCTTGCATTGTCTTGGGCTTAGATGCCATCACACTTCCCTGAATCATGTCGAGAAGTCCACTGACATACTTCTCGACCTCATCAGCTTCTTCAGGAAACATTCTCGAGCACATCAGTTCCAACTCTTGGAAACGTTAGTTATAGCTCAACACATCAGTACCTTTGACTTTCAAGTTCCACAGTTTAATTTCTAGCTTATTGATCTCGCCTCTTGGGCAATACTTATTAGTCATCATCTTCTTTAATGTTTTCCATGGCATTCCATATGCAGCATCATGACCACAGTCTTGACGTGGGAATTCCACCACGTCAGAGCATTTCTAAGAAGAGTGTAGGTAGCAAACTTGATCTAGCATGCGACGGTGCAGTTGCTAATATGGAATACAGACTCCATCTTCTCAAACCACTTAGTTAAACTAACAACTCCTTCAGTACCCTTAAAATTAAGGGGTTGGCATTTCAAGAAGGCACTGTAAGTGCACTCACGAGCAGCTCGCTCGTCCTTCTGCCACTTCCAGACTTATGACTATCATCACCATTTCCACTGCTTCTGTGTGCTTCATACTCAGCCAAAGTATCAGCAACTCCTTAGGCTATTAGTCCCTTAATGGAGACATCAGTCATATGTGTGATGGTGGTTGTGGTGGTTCTCTTTGGCGGCATTTTCTTCAAAATCACAAGAAAATATAAAACACGTTAAATTTTATACAATCATAAACGCGACATGACATATGCACAATAAATAAAATGAGATCACAACACACAGTGAAATATACAACCGAAGTGAGATCAATAATGACATAAATAAATTGACATCCATACATAACAATATCGATAATCATACATGATAGTTTGGTTACAATGACTAGTACAAATGGGATACAAAATGAGAATACGGTCCTAAGGCAATGCTAGCTGGGAGTTACCCATAATACTTAGCATGCCATACAAGATAGCTAAAAGATGAAACAAAATCCTATAGCCTACTAGCTGGGAGTTACCTATAAAACTTAGCAGGCTATGGATCATAGCTAACAAATGGTATAATACTAACAACTACTACCAACATCAGCTGGTCCATCTTGAGACTCTGGATCTCTAGCGGGCTCTGGCTCTCTGGTCCTGTCGTGTCCATGCTGAACGTGTCGAGTCAATCTGTCGCTGTCCTTAGTCATCTGCCTCTATAGCACACTGATTTTCTCATACAATGCCCTGACCTATGCTTGATATGCTAGGAGCTTAGTATGTACCACCCTGTTACAGTCCATGGCTTGTGACCATGCCTGTCGGGCATACCTAGCCTCGCTCTCTAAAAGCATAGCTGTGTGGAGATGATACCGCCTATCTCTAAACAACGTGTTGACTCGGGCTCTCTGAAGAGCTCAATCATCCTAGGCGTCCTCAAATCAAACATACATCTCATGAGTATCCTGGACAAGAGTAGCGGCAAGATATGTCACTCTCTGACTCAACTCCTCCAAAGTGGTCAATGCTCTCCCCTCCATATCCCTAACCATGTCATCCCAAACATCCGTAATCCCATAACCAACCTCTTTAAACATAGGACGTCCAGGGGTGACATCCGCAATATCAACAAAACAGTAATCAGTAGCAGGAGTAACATCCAATCCAGGTTGTCTAGCAGCAGCATCTGCTGAACTCTCCCCCACCTCAAACCTAAGAGCGGGAGCAGTCAAACACAACCTCTTCCGAGGCGGCACATCAGCCTCGGGAACATCCTCCCTATGGCCAGTAGCAGGTAAGAGCAAAGGTGATGATGGTGCAAGTAATGGTAGTGGTGGTGAGGGAATTTAGGGGAGTGGAGATGATAGTAGAGTAAGTGGAGATGGTGGTGGTGATGATGAAGGTAGTGCAGCAACAACCGTAACAATGAGTGCCTCAATAGCAGTTGCCATTGGTGTCTAGGGTCGGACAGATATCCTAGCCTTGCGAAGTCTAGGTGATGGTGCAGGTGGTGGTGATGCAACTCTCTACCGAATCATAGCTGCTATGTAGCTTAGTGGTGCCTCAGCATAAGTAGGGCTAGTATGGGTACGTGGTGATGGAGGTTATTGGGATTCTTGATTTGATGAGACAATATAAATAAAAGAATGAAACAAATAGATCAAAATTGTCATTAAAAAATTCTACAAGCTGGTGAAGAATTATTAAAGATTTAGTCAAAGATAGCAAAATATAAAGATTCTAGAAGATCTCCTTAAGAAAATAAATATAACAGAAGATATGAAGATATTCCTTAAATGTTTAAAAGATTTACTTGCTTATATCTTTATGTTAACTTCCTTTGTAAGTCATGATCTCTCTATATAAAGAGATCATAAACACATAGTTTTTGTATCAAAAAAAATGTGTGTATCCATAAAAACGTGTGTGTGTACACTGGATCAATGTAGAGGTCTAGTTGGTGTATGTAGCCTCAAGGATCTTTGATCCCTGTTACAGGTGGTAACCTTTCTATACTGATCATATAGAATTAGGGCTTGGTGGAAACGTATGGTAATAAAACCTTGTTTAATAACAATTATCTTCATTATATTCCGCTGCATAATTGTTATCATTGTTATTGTTTATCCTAGATATAAGATCTAAACAATCTGAGCTTAAACGATTCTTTAGTTTTCACAATTGGTATCAGAGCCATGGGGCTCTTGATCTAGGATCTACAAGGTTTGTTTTGATGTCGAATTTATGAAGAAACGAAGGTTCAAGTTTTTTGTTTTGGATGCTAGTCATATTCGTCAACATTAGGGTTTGTCAAACCCTAATTATAATCAAAGTAGAAACATGTTATCATGTGTGAACGACATCAAGGAGGAGCAACAAGTGTTTCCTGATTCGATATCAAGGTTGTAATGTTTACGGAATGTTTCAACTGCCAAGTAAACAAGAGAACAGTAGTAAGTTGTTAGTACTGCTCGTTTATATTTAAGTACTGCCACAGATAAAGTTAATGCTGTTTGTGTTTATTAATTCTGTCAAGTTTATTCGGTTAGTACTGCTACATGTTTCATTACTACTGCTCGTTCAATGGCAGTTAATACTGCTAGTTTTAGCAGTTAGTGTTGCTCGAACTGTTTATGCTGTCAGTTTGTACGATAGTGCTGCTTCCATGAGTTAATACTGCCAAGGAGAATTAGTACTGCTCTATTGTGTTAATACTGCCATAACAAGTTTGTTTGTGCTGCTTGGATACAAGAATGAGTTAGTACTGCTTGGTATCGAAGGGTTAGTTTACTATTGCCAAGTATTACTTACAACTGCCAAGGTAAACTTAATGCTGCTACTTAATTTTTAGTACTGCTTTGATAATGCTGCCAAGTCTATATTAGTGCTGCTGCTTATGATTATTAAAACTGCCAAAGAAGGTTAGTGCTGCCAAGCATCAATGTTAATGCTGTTAAGGTTTATACTGCTATGGGTTCGAACACAAGTAAGTACTGTTCATTTATCTACTACTGGTAATCATGTGTATTAGTACTGTTAGGGTAATAAAAGCAGTGAGGTTACTACTGCTTGGGGTTCAACGATATTACTGCTAGCATTATGTTTATACTGCTAGTTAGATTTTAGTACTGCTAGGTTTAAGGGGAAGAATTAGTACTGCTGGATGTGGATGTTTGTACTGCTAACATATAGCAGTTAATACTGCTAGGCTTCTTTTGAACTTAATACTGCTAGGCTTCTTTTGAACTTAATACTGCTTGAATGGTTTATACTGCTAGAGCTTGTAACGACCCACTCCGAAAAGGAGGCCGAAACGTCATAATCATGGTGTCATATCAAAGCATAATAAAGGTATAAGCCATAGCAATAAATTAAAAGCTGGAAAGCAGTATTAAACGTCGGCTCCCTTATTAATGTCAATGAAATTAAATTATGGAATTCTAAAGGACACAATACGTGTCCTAGATAGCATAAACATGAGGAAGTCCATATAATAAAGTAAGTCTAAGGGTAGCTCTCATCCTAAGTACATCTCTCTTGCCCAAAATCCCATCGCCAAGTACCTGCCGTAAGAAACATGAAAAGAAATACGGCTGAGCACGATTGCTCAGTGAACGGATAAAATGATACAGTAAGATAAATATAAATCATGAATAAATAAACATGAAGCAGCGGAATATGAATCGTCAGTGTCATGAGAGAATCTGTAAGGTAAGTCATGAGGGAAATGTAATATAGGAAAACATGTTTAACATGGGTACAAGATGTCGTGTGATATCATATGTGTTGTGGAGAATCTGAAGGGTAGGTCATGGGGAAAACTGTGGAACATGCAAAGCATGGATAAAATGAGATGAAAGACATTTTTGTAAATCATGAAAGTCATGGAAAATATAGGAGTAAGTGAGTGTCATGAAAACATACATAAGAGTTATGAGGAAAGTTGTAACGTATAAAGTCTGGATATTATGAGGTAAGAAATATCATGAAATGTCATAATTGTCATGAGGAAACTGAGGGAGATACATCATGAGGAACTAAGTGTAAAACATGTAAACATGGACAATATGGAGTAAAAGATGTCATGAGGAATTTCGTATGAAACATGTAGACCTGGGTAACATGAAGTAAAAGATGTCATGAATATCATGGATGTTATGAGGAATCTAAGAAATAGGGGAATATCATGGAAAGCATAAACACATATAAGTAAGGAATGCCCACGAGCTCATATAAATCATAACATGTCATAATAATTATATCGTGAATACATGCATATAATAGAGGGGCTGCCTCAACATGTAATAGAGGGGTGACCTCTTATAATAATATGGGTGGAGGGATCAGCTCCAATGTGATGGGATGTAGAGCACACACCAACCAATCACCATGAACGTGTAAACATGTAAACTAGGATGCACCCATACGCCCCTGAATAATAATGGCCAAACATGAAATATAATCTGGTAACATGAAAAGGGACGCCGCGTGAAATCACTCTCAACGCGAAAGAGTCGTGACACAGGTGCCTCATGTGTCACGGTCATGGTACCTCCATGACTAGGTGGTAAGTCATGTAAATCATGGTCATGCGTATATATAGCTCGGGCAATAGAATAAGTCTTGAAATCAAACATGTAAAGGATCATGGCAAAAGACATAAAAATGGGGAAGCATAGCAGTTCTGGGGATGAATCATGAAAAGAAAGAATGTCCTTACTGAAAGGACGGAATATCCGTACCTTATGTCCAGCAGTAACGGAAAGAGATGGATAAGAAGATGGAAGCTACTCCTGCTTAATGCGATCTACATGTTAAAGGACATATATAAGTTACTTGTTCATGATTAAGGTTACTTTCCATTTTTAGCAACTTTCTATTTTTAGTAACTTTCTATTTTTAGTAACTTTCTATAATTAGCATGATTCCTTGATTAGTACGTTCCATGATTAACATATTCCATGATTAATATATTTCATGATTAGTATTCTTGTTATATTGGGTACTTTCCAAAAATAGCAGCTTCTAATTATAGTAAGTTTCCAAACATAGACTTTCCTTAATTAACTTTCCATAAATGATAACTTTCCTGATTTAATAAGTTTCCATAATTAAACTTCCCAAAAATAGACTTTCTAAAAATAGCAGGTTTCTATAAATAGCAGGTTTCTATAAATAGCAGGTTTCTATAAATAGCAGGTTTCTATTTCTGTATTTACAATCCAAATCCTTGATCTTACATAATTTACGTAATTAGTCCTTTTAGTTATTAATTTAATTAAACATGATCTTTAATTATCCATTTTTGCAAAACAAGCCCTTATAATATCCAATATGGTATTTTCATACTTAATACTTTAATTACTGATCACACCTTGTACTTTTCATAATTTACACTTTTAGTCCTCAGTTTTAATTAAAATTCGAATTATATATATATTATATATAATTAATCATGTTTAACCCATAACAATTATCAAATGACAATTTATACCCTTCCACTTATTTTTCTCAGAATCTATACATTATATTAACATGCCATAATCAGCCCCAAAGTTTCAGAAATTACAAAACACCCCCTTATACTTTTAAAGCACAAACCGTGAACCAATAAATGCACAAAACCCATAATTAGAATTTTTCACCCATAATTACTTAATTTTATCTACATTCATTACATGTTATTGGAATGGGGAAAAATATAAAAACCCAACGCCTAATTCTTTTCAATTTTTCCTTCATTTCCTTCATAAATTCAAAAGCGCAAGAATTGAAATTCCACAATTAATTATCTAAATCTTTATACATTTTTTCTACCATTATTCTGGTTCATACATGATATATACAAGTCAAAAGATTTATAAAATCGAAAGAATAAATTTATTAAGCGTTTATAAATTTACTTGGCATTAGGGCATTTTAGTAAATTTGCACTTGTTTTGATTTTAGGTTTTAACACTTCTTCCCTCATTAAAAGAATAATTCTTCCTCGAATTAGAAACATGAACAGCTGAAAAGTACATACCAGATCATGGAAGAAAATGATGATAAGAAGTCGTATAGACTCCACGTCTCCCAAGTGCTTCCCGCTCGGGATGATTCCTTCCTCAAAGACTTTTGACAAACGGGATCGTACTTGTTCTCATGACTCTGTCTCTGACTGTCTAAAAATAAACTCAGGCCTTACCGTGTAAAGATAAATCCCTCACGGATTCTGATTCGAATGGATAAGAAAACGTGAAGAGACTGATACTTGTAACCTCGATAATGATACATGAAACACATTGTGGACATGTGATAGCTAAAGAGGTAACCACGCCAAACGGATATTGGAACCTCACCAGCGCGATCAAGAACTCAAATGGTCCAATTAACCGAGACTAAGCTTGCCCTTGATACCAAAACGCCTGACTCCACGTGTAGGTGATACTTTCAAGAAAACATTGCTCAATAACCGGGCGGAACTCTAATGCTACTGCGATGCCTGTCGCGTAACTCTTCTGACGTGTCTGACTTCACTTAACTTTTTCCCCTGGCGACGGCGACCTTTCATTATACCCGACAAATCACTCCGGACCCCTCAAAATCCGTCACCAAACCTTATCCCAACAAATAGACACGACATTCCTACCATACATACATCTCGAAAGGAGCGCATTTAAATCCGCATGCCAACTGTTATTGTAGGCAAACTCCACTAGACATATATAGTCATCCCAATTTCCTGCCCATTCTAAAGCACATGAACGTAACATATCCTCTAATGTTTGAATCGTACGCTCCGACTGTCCGTCGGTCTCAGGATGAAAAGCTGTACTAAACTTAAGCCTGGTCTCCCCAAGCTTTCTTTAAACCTTCCCAGAAACGAGACGCAAACGTGGATCGCTATCTGACACGATCGCTTGATATGGAGTACCGTGTATCGAGACAATTTCTTGTTGGAAACATTTTGCTAAGTTACTAACGGTAATTCCTTACGATAAAGAAAATGTGCTGAATTAGTTCCAAGCAATCTACAAACAACCCAGATAGCATCGTGCTTCCTCTGAGTCCGTGGTAACCCGGTAACAAAATCCATGGATATTTCGTCCCACTTCCAAACAGGAATATCTAACGGTTGCAATAGTCCACTTGCACGTTGGTGTTCAATCTTACCTTCTGACAATTAAACACATTTGACAACAAACGTACAACATCGCGTATTCCATACCACTCAACCAAAATTTTGCAAGTGAGATCGTGGTACTATCTTCGTCCGAACCTGGATGAATGAAAATGGAGAACTATGACCTCATTTACAAGCTTCTCGAAGTGTAGGTCCTCTGGTACGCATAACTTAGTACCCTGCCATAAAATGCCATCGTCATCAATGCGAAACTCGTCGCTGATCATATTCAAATAATTGCCAGATTTTCCCCGTCATCCTTCTGAGCTGTCTTGATCTGTGAAGTTTTTAATTAAGGTTTAGGACCTCAAACCCTCAGACTACCCAAGAACCACTCTGTCCCACGAACACATAATTCGATAGCCAAACGCTCAAGGTCACGAATAAAATCACTTCTTCCACCTTTGATACCAGCTATCATTCATACCCGACTTCTACTCAAAGCATCAGCCACCAACATTTGCTTTACGCGTATGTACTGAAATTGTTTGTGAGTCTAATCTTCAATAACCCCAACCAACGCCTCTTGTCCTCATATTTAATTCTCGCTGCGTAAAATATATTTAGGCCTCTTATGAAACCGTGTAAAAATATCCCACACGACTCGACCATAAAGGTAGTGTCTCCTAAATTTTGAGAGCGAAGACCAACGGCTGCTACTCCCAGATCAATGAGTAGATATTTCACCCTCATAGCTTTAGTTGTCGTGAGGCATAGCAATCACTTTCCCATGCTGCATGAGTAACACCAAGACCGTCTTAGAAGCATACACTGTAAATCTGAAATCCACCTAACCAGATGGAAAGTAAAATAGGCGAGGAAACCAAACGGCTGCATAAGCTCTTCAAAGCTCTTTTCTCGCTCTTTCGTTCCCTACAAACTTCTTACCTTTTTCTCACATAAGCCTGTGGTAAGGTGTAGGCAATCGTGAGAAACCCTCTACGAATCGAGGTAATAACCTTTCTAATCCAAGAAACTCCGTACTTACGGATCACAGACGCCCGGTCTTGGACATTTGGTGATAGCCTCAACCTTCGCCGGATCCATAATAAATTTCCTTCTGCTGAAACAATGTGACCCAGAAATGCCACCTTACTCAACCAAAATTCGCACTTGGAAAACTGGCATATAATTTTCTCCTGCGTGAAAATCTGTAGAACAGTAGCAAAGAAGCTCCTCGTGTTCTTCTTAGACTTATGAGAAGACCAGAAAATCACAAAGGAACACGATGACGAACTTGGTCCAAGAATTCATGAAAAAACTCTGGATTCATCAAGTCCATAAATATCAGCTGGAGCAATCGTGAGAACAAAAGCATAACAAAATATCATAATGACCATAACGTGTGCGAAAAGCAGTCTTGGAAATGTCCTGCTCTTTCACTCGCAACTGATGGTAACCAGATCGTAAATCAATCTTAGAAAAATGCTTAGCGCCCTGAAGCTGATCAAATAAATCATCGATACATGGAAGGGGATAACGATTACGAATGGTGATCTTGTTCAATTCACGGTAGTCGATACATAATCTCATGCTACCGTCCTTCTTCTTGACAAACAGAACCGGGCAAACCCCAGTGCGATACACTGGCGAATTAAAACTCGCTCCAACAACTCCTAACTGATCCTTCAACTCTTTAACTCATATCGTGCCATAGCGATAAGGAGATTATGAGATAGGCTCCAGCTCCGGAATAAGCTCAATGTTAAACTCAACAATCCGCGATAGAGGTCTTCCTGAAGTTCTTCCGGAAAAACGACCTGAAATACGGAACAATCGGCTGATCATGAATTTAGAAGAAACGTCATAAGTCGTGTCATGAATGGTAGCCAGATAACCTTCACACCATGCGATAGTAAGAGTTACGTGCTTTAAAGCGGAAATGATCTTCATAGATTTTTCCCCGGTAAGTAACCTGATAAATAAAATTCAGGATGCATGATATCGCCGAATAAAACACGACGAGAATGACAGTCAATCTACACGGTGTGCTGCTAACCAGGTCTATACCCAAATTAGTCAAATTCACACATATCAAATGGGAAGTGCATTAACTGAAGCGGAATCTAGTCATCAAACGTAGAGGAAGAACCCACTATCAATACATGGGTAATACGTGCGGAGTCTTTCATGGGGCGTATTATACATAATACATGTTCAAGTAATATAGGTGTCATAGTAAAACATGAGCAAAACTTGTAATATCAATCAAGAATGTGTCGCAACCTCCGTAATCAAATAAAACAAACACTGCACGACCGAATATAAATAATGCATCCAGTGATGGTAACCTAAGTTGAGGCCGATCCTTAGTAGATGCAAGGACACGGCTGATGCGTCTGTGCTTCTTGTCCAGCATGACCAGACAACTAGCACACCATTGTTTTCTTCTTGCGTCCCGCTGAAAGATACCAGCCTGGCCACTTTGAAGCAAGTACCAACCAGCAGCACGACGACACTCTCCTGTGTGTCTACGTCCACATGTGTTGCAAACAGGGTGAGTATAACCCTCAGAGGGTACCCTGGACTGCTGGGAACCCGAGCTGGTAGATCGGTGGGTTTGCTGGCCTCTGTTCCTTTGGTCGCGTCCAACACCAGAATTCCTGTTGTTGTCACGAGAATAGTTGTTATTGTTTTACGTAGTTTTACCACCACCATTCACCACCGGCCCTGCCTTCAGACCCTTTGACGTCAATTTTCTGAGGTCGGTCATCACTTCTAACCGTGACTCCTGTGACGTACAAACAAAACGAACCCTGCTGACTGTAAGGGTGATAACGTCTCCACACTTTGCCTCTTGTCTGAACGATCGGAACTAGCATAAGTCACCCTGTCACGAAGGATTTCCAAGTTGCGTGCAGCATCCGCAACCTGAGCAACATCCGTAAACTGTATACACATGACATGGTCAAGGATTGACTTATGAAGACCCCAACAAAAGTTCTTCGCCTGCTCTTCTGCAGTACCAGCAACCTTTCCAAGAAAACCAGCTAGGCAGAGGAAACGCTGCATGTACTCGGTACTATTTTTACTCGCCCTTTGGCGGATGGAATGGTACTCCCTCTTCAAGCGCTCTTGCTCGGCTCGAGGGAAAAACTGAAGAAAGAACAGCTCTTTGAAAGCTGCCCAAGTCAAAGTAAGGACCCACGCATCTCCTCCTTTGGCCTGCTTATAGGCCTTCCACCAAGCTAACGCGTCACCCTCAAACTTATACACAGCCAACCTGGTCTTAAAACCATCATTACAATCCATCATGTCGAAGATCTTCTCCATATGGGAGATCCAATATTCTCAGCAGTCAACAGGGGCTACTTTTACTCCTTTCTCAAACGCATGGGGTTCTGCTTATTGAACGCTCAGCCAAGTATGAAAGACTGGTGGAGGATTACTACCCGAATCTACAGCACTAGCGTATTCTTCGCGAACCTGCTCGCGAATCTGTGGGCATGGCATCCACGGCTGCCTGGACGGCCGCAACGAGTTCAGCATCGTACGAGTGTTCAACCATCTGACAGTTGGCGAAAAGGGATTAATGATTCAAAACGTTAAAAAGGTACAAAACACAACAGAAAAAAACGTCGATTCTGAGGAACCTAATGTCTACCCCAATTCCCAACAGTCAAGTTTAGAGCCTACAGGTCGAAAGCCTGAGCTCTGATACCATAATTGTAACGACCCAAACCCGCTCCGGAGAGTAGGCCGAAACGTCATAATCATGGTGTCATATCAAAGCATAATAAAGGCATAAAGTCATAAATGATAACATAGAACAAGGTGGAAAGCCGGAATCAAACATCGGCTCCCGATTATGAGATCAACATGAATAACGTAAAAGAAGTCTAAAGGACTAAAACATGTGTCCAAGATAGTATAGCACATCAAAGTGTCTGCGATAAAAAGAAAGGAACTAAATGGTCACTTCCTAAGCACACACTCTCTCAAGCCCAATCCCCTCTAGATACAGCCAGTATAAAACAGAGAAAGAAAATACGGCAGAGACATAAACGCTCAGATGAACAATATAAATAACATGTAAGTAATAGTATGAATCCGGATAATAAATATAAAGCAGCGAAAATCATTAGGTGTCCATGAGGATAACCTGGAGAATACATCATGAAGGAATAGGAAATAAACAGTAAAACATTGTAAACGAGAACTTAGTAAAGATGTCATATGAAATATCAATATATAAACAAGATAATAAGGAATGCCACTGAGCTCATATAATCATACATGCATAATAAAATTGTCGTGAATACATGATAAAATAGAGGGACTGCCTCACATGTAATAGAGGGGTGACACTCTTATAATAATATGGTGTAGGGATGCAGCTCCAATGTGATGGATTAGAGCACACACCAACCATCACCATGAACGTGTAAACATGTAAACTATGGAAGCGACAGCATACTCCCCTGAATAATAATGGCCAACTTGAAATAAAAGTCTGTTAACATGAAAAAGGGACCCGCGTGAAATCACTCTCCAACCGCGAAGAAGTCGTGACACAAGGGTGCTCATGGTCCACGGTCTAGGTACCTAAAAAACCCCTGACTAGGTGGTAAGATCCATTAAATCATGGTCCATGTTTCGCGTATATAATAAAGCTCCGGCAATAGAATAAGTCCTTGAAATCATGACATGTAAAGGATCATGACAAAAGACATAAAAATTGGGGAAGCATAACATTCTGGGATGAATCATAAAAGAAAGAATGTCCTTACTGAAAGGACGGAATATCCGTACCTTATGTCCAGACATAACGGAAAGAGATGGATAAAGAAGATGGACGCTACTCCTGCATAATGCGATCTACAATGTTAGAAGGACACATAAAGGATACTTGTTCATGAATTAATGATACTTTCCATTTTTTAGTATCTTTCTATTTTTAGTTAACTTTTCTATAAAATACATGATTCCTTGATTAGTACGTTCCATGATTAAAATATTCCAAATATGAGATAATGTTTCATGATTAATATTCTTGTTAATTATTGGGTACTTTCCATAAAATACAGCTTCTAATAGATAAGTTTCCAAAAATAGACTTTCCTTAATTAACTTTCCATAAATGATAACTTCCTGATTTAATAAGTTTCCATAATTAAACTTCCCAAAATAGACTTTCTATAAATAGCAGGTTTCTATAAATAGCAGGTTTCTATAAATAGCAGGTTTCTATAAATAACATGTTTCTATAATTAGCAGGTTTCTATAAATAGTAAGTTTCCATAAATAGCATGTTTCTATTTCTGTATTTACCATCCAAATCCTTGATCTTACATAATTTACGTAATTAGTCCTTTTAGTTATTAATTTAATTAAACATGATCTTTAATTATCCATTTTTGCAAAACAAGCCCTTATAATATCAAATATGGTATTTTCATACTTAATACTTTAATTACTGATCATACCTTGTAAACCTTTTCATAATTTACACTTTTAGTCCCTCAGTTTTAAATACAATTCGAATTATATATATATTATATATAATTAATCATGTTTAACCCATAACAATTATCAAATGACAATTTATACCCTTCCACTTATTTTTCTCAGAATCTATACATTATATTAACATGTCATAATCAGTCCCAAAGTTTCAGAAATTACAAAACACCCCCTTATACTTTTAAAGCACAAACCGGGTAACCAATAAATGCACAAAACCCTAATTAGAATTTTCCCCAATAATTACATAATTTTTCTACATTCATTAGCATGTATTGGACCTGGGAAAAATATAAAAACCCTAACCCTAATTCGTTTTCCAATTTATTCCTTCATTTCCTTCATAATTCAAAATCGGCAAGAATTGAAAATTCCACAATAATTATCTAAATCTTTTATACAATTTTTCTAACAATTTATCTGGTTCATACATGATATATACAAGTCATAAAAATTATAAAATCGAAAGTATAAATTTATTTAAGCTTTTATAAAATTTTCTTGCATTAGGGGCATTTTAGTAATTTTGCACTTGTTCTGATTTTAGGGTTTTACAACTCTCCCCTCTTATAAGAATAATTCGTCTCGAATTAGTACATGATACAGCTGAAAAGGAATCCGGATCATGGGAAGAAAATGAGGATAAGAAGACCTTATAGACTCCCGTCCTCCCAAGTGCTTCCCGCCGGATGATTCCCCAAAGAATTTTGACAAAGGGATCCGCCTTGTTCCTCATGACTCCTGTCTACGTCAAAAAAGACTCAGACTCTTCCCGTGTAAATGAGAAATCCTCACGGATCTGAAGAAATGGATAAGATATAACGTAAGAGGATGATACTTGTAACTCTCTGAGTAATGATACATGAAACTTATTGTGGACATGAGAAAGCTGAGGAGGTAACGCCAAACTATAGGAAACCCTCACCCACAGCGATCAAGATCTCAAATGTCCTAGAAAACAGGACTAAGCTTTCCCTTGAACCAAAATACCTGACCCACGTGTAGGTGATACTTTCAAGAAAACATGCTCACAACCCCGGCTAGAAACTCTAATGCTCTGCGATTGCCTGTCGGCGTAACTCTCTGACGTGTCCTGAGCTCCTTAAGCTTTTCCCTGGCGACGGCACCTTTTATTAGTCACCTCAATCCATCTCCGACACCTCAAGAATACGTTCACCAACCTGATCCCAACAAATAGAGCCGAACATTTCCTACCATACCACATCTCGAAGGAGCGCATTTATTCTCGCATGCCAACTGTTATTGTAGCAAACTCCACTAACAGATATAGCATCCCAATTTTCCTGCCCATTCTAAGCACATGAACGTAACATATCCCCGCTAATGTTTGAATCGTACTGCTCCGACTGTCCGTCGGTCTCAGGATGAAAAGCTGTACTAAACTTAACCTGGTTCCCCAAGCTTTCTGTTAAAACCTTTCCCAGAAAACGAGACAGCGAACGGATCTCTATCTGACAGCGATCGCTGATGGATTACCGTGAGTCGAAACAATTTCTTGTTGGAACATTTCGCTAATTTACTAACAGGGGTAATCCTTACGGATAGGAAGAAAATGTGCTGAATTAGTCAAGCGAATCTACAACAACCCATATAGCACTCGTGCTTCCTCTGAGTCCCGTGTAGACCCTTTAACACAAATCCATGGATATTTCCGTCTCACTTCCCAAACAGGAATCTCTAAAAAAACATTGCAATAGTCCACTGCAAACGTTGTGTTCAATCTTAACCTGCTACAGATAAACACTTTGACACAAACGTAGCCACATCGCGTTCATACTCAATCCACCAAAAGTGTTGCTGAGATCGTGGTACATCTCGTTCGAACCGGGATGAATCAAAATGGAGAACTACGAGGCCTCAGATCTTTCAAGGCCTTCTCGAAGTGTAAGGTCCTCCGGGTACGCAAAACTTAGTACCACTCCATAAAATTGGCAATCGTCATCAATGAAACTCCAGTCTGCTGATCAATATTCTGAATAATTGCCTAGATTTCTCCGTCATCCTTCTGAGCTGTCTTGATCTGTGAAATTAGGTTAGGCTCAACCCCAACTAGCCCAGAAACCACTCTGTCCACAGAACACATAAAATCGAAATCCAAACGCTCAATGTCACGAATAATCTCTTTTCTTCCACCTTTGATACCGCTATCATACCCGACTTTCACTCATCGCATCAGCCACCAATTCTTTACCCGGATGGTACTGAAGTTTGTGTCATAATCCTTCAATAACTCCAACCAACGGCCTCATGTCGCATATTTATTCTCGCTGCGTGACAAATAATATTTAAGGCTCTTATGATCGGTAAAAATATCACACGACTCGCCATAAAGGTAGTGTCTCCAAATTTTGAGAGCGAAGACAACGGCTGCTAACTCCAGATCATGAGTAGGATAGTTCACCTCATAGGGCTTTAGTTGTCGTGAGGCATAGGCAATCACTTTCCCATGCTGCATGAGTACACACCCAAGACCCTTCTTAGAAGCATCACTGTAAATCTGAAATCCACCTGAACCAGAAGGAAGAGAAGAAAGGCAGAAACCAAATCGCTGCTTAAGCTCTTCAAAGCTCTTTCCTTCACGCTCTTCGGTCCAATACAAACTTCTCACCTTTCGCATAAGCTGGTAAGGTAAGGCTAATCGTGGAGATAACCCTTTACCGATCAGGCGGTAGATAACCTGCTAATCCAAGAAAACTCCGTACTTCGGTCACAGACGTCGGTCTTGGCCATTTGGTGATAGCCTCAACCTTCGCCGGATCCATAGTAATTCCTTCTGCTAAACAATAGTGACCCAGAAATGCCACCTTACTCAACCAAAATTCGCACTTGGGAAAACATGCATATAATTTCTCCTGTCGTAAATGATTCCGTCGTGTCTTCCATCTCTATCACACGGCTTGCAGTAACAGTCAATAGTGGCACTTCATGGGGGGCACGAGGTCGCATCCTGGTCTTTACCTTTGAGGGATTCGGGGCACTGATCAAGTTAAACAAGTCCATTTATGCATTCACACAAGGCATGTTAGTATATCTTCATATATATGAGAAAAGTAAACAAAGTTTCTAAACACCCACCCGGTCATCGTCATAGAGAAATGTGGGGTACACGTCGTCTCCTAGAAAGTAGCGCTGACTCAGCCCTATTAGGCATAGTAAGTGTTTAGGTTGTTTTTGGAACGGGGTGCGGTGTGTGTCCAATAGCGTCACATCGGCCGCGGCATAAGAGTCTGCTGATGGCACCTTATCCTTTGGGGCGCTTGTGCGCCATGCCGCGATGGTGGGGAATATTCTCTCGTTCACCCAGAAGAATCGATTGTTCCAGTTCTTTAGAGAGTCGAGGGGCTTTGTATAGCACTGTGGGGTGTTTTTCCCCGGTCGCTTACTAAACGACATCCACCCCGAGTTGTAGGAAGGAACATAGAAAACATGGAATAAATTCAGTGTGGGGATTATGTTCAGGACACGGCAGTTGATTTCAAAGTGACCCACTTTGGCCGCGCCTATCACTGACAACCGTGACAGATGAATTTGGTAATATCCAAGAATGTCGAAGAGGAATTGAGAAAGGGGGATGCGATAGTTTGCAAATTCGAAAAACTTGGTGTAAACACCGACTTTACCCTCCGAAAAGTCCGCGATGGTTTCCTCTGGGCCAGGCAACTCAGGATGCAGGCTCTCTAGTATACTATACTCCGAGGTGAACTCTAGAAGATACTCTTCGGAGATGGTTGATACAGCGTCCTCTAGTTGTATTGTATCCCTACCCATTTTAAATTAGTTTCACAAAGGGGCGTGATGTACTAACCTGCGGTGATGGGATTCCTTAGAAATAAGTGACGTGTGCGGCTGTATGTGTAAAAATGGCTGTTTGATTTGAGAAATGTGAAAACATGCACAGTGATTGTTTGCTCTATTTATACTATGTCCTCGACAGTTGTGCATTGTTGGATATTTGACACGAGTCCTCCACTTACTTTTTGGATGGCTACGATTGAGAGGAAAGTGAAACGGCTATGGGCCCACACGTCCCATCATTTAGCCATTTTCGCCGTTTCTTTATAAATGGGTCCTATTATTACGCTGCGGGGCTCAACATACGGTTTCGGAAGTTAGGTGTTTCCAGGAAGGTTCGAGGTGCTTGTAGTCTAGCAACCGTGACTGTGGTCACGACCACGGCCACGACTACTAGACTGGGGGGACATGATGACGTATAGTATGGACCGACCCGACCCACTCATACGATTATGGGCTTACTCATTGTTCACCACTTGGGCCAACGGGTCGCGGTTGCGGACACCCGTTTGGGCCGCGACTGCCAAGCCGCGGTTTCCAGCACGTGGCTTCTTCATGCAATATCTTTATGAGCTATTTTAGGAAAAGATAATCTAACCAAATAAGAGATACGCTCTACTTATTTGAATAGGTTAAGATAAGGCCAAATCCCGAAGATATCGGACGAGTCTTGGGCCGAAAGATGAGGAAACCCTAGGGCCTACTCGGCTTATAAAAGGAAGACGATTATCATCAATACAGGTACCGCCTAAACCCTAATTACATTGGATTACCCTCCAAAGTTACATAATTACTCTCACACCGGAGTCTAATCGTGAGATCCGCTCCCACGATAAGGTTAACGGTGTTTTATTCATTGTGCAGGAATCCTGAAACAAATTCACTTGGTACAAGAACAAGGTACTCCATACCCGAGTAACTGCTTATTCGGGCCAAACACAACCTAACCTTATTTTTGTATCAACAAATATCAAAAAAAAATCTTTAGAAAAGAAAATTGTTGACTATTTATAAAAAAAATGATGAATATTGTGAAGTTTTTTTTTAAATTTGTAAAATAATTTGATCTAACTAATAAACATCATGATGTTGTTTATTAAAATAATAATAATAATAATAATAATAACAGAAAAAGAAAAAGTTCTTTAAAAATAAAACCGATGAACAACGTGATTTAACTGATAAACATTTGATGTTGGGTCTGTTTGGTAAGTGTTTTTTTTTGAGCTTTTAGGCCGGGCACTATAAGGTCGGTCGACCAAGAGGTTGCCGGAGGTCGCCTTGTAGTAGGTTTGTCGGTCGAGGTCGACCTGTAGGACTTTTGAGTCGTCTGCTTGACCGAGGTCGAGTAGTGTATATTTGTGTATTTAATTAATTAAAATGCATTTTTGTGGGGTATGTTTTTTGTATTGTAGGTCGTCTTGTAGTGATAAAAAGTTGTATGTAAATCGCCGGAGAAAGAAAACTGACGTGGCAGAAAAAATGAAGGTCGTTGGCGATCATTGCAGTGACCAGCCTTAGAGATACAAGCTTTTTGTTTCCATAAAATAGCTCCAACAAAAAAAATTGTGTTTGGTATACTAGTTGTTAGCTTTTTTATTTGTAACAAAAAGCTTGAAAATAAACAACTATCAAATATAGCGTTCAAATTTTAAATGGAGCTGTCAACATTTGAATTTTATAAATTACCTATATGTCCTTTAGTTATTCATGCAAGATACATATGCATTGTATGTTTTGTTAATTGCTTCTATATTAGTATGACTCAACTGTTACATCCAACATATATAAATGATATGAAATAACCCACTTAATTATGAATCTTATAAATTTGTATAAAATGTATACTCAACCAAAAGGCGCAAACAAAACATTTTTTTATATGAATATACTTGTTTTGTATATTTATCTATATTTTTTTCCATGTAATGTCTTAATAAACGAACACAAACAAATTACTTCTTTTAACGAAATACGTTGAAAGTATCTCTCAAAACACAATGATTATTACTAATATAATGAGTTTATTATTTTTATGTTTTTTATTTGTTTACAATTATACATATGTCTTTTTATGTCATTTTACATTTTATGGTTACAGTTAACAGCTAATTTACCAAACACTTTTATTGAAAAAAGATACAACTTGTAGCTCATATAAATAACTTGTAGTTTACAGCTTACAGCATACAGCTTACAATTAGTTTTGCCAAACATACTCGTTGTTTATTAAAGAAAACTGATAAACATTTTGATGACAAAAAAGAAAAAAATTCTTAAAAAAAGAAACTTATGAACAATGTGATCTAACTAATAAACATTGTAATGTTGTTTATAAAAAAACTGATAAACATTATGATACAATACTTTTTTTAAACATTACTTATCCATAAGAACATTACTTATCCATGAGATAGTATATAAAGAACTAATTTTTTCATAATAAGAATAGATATTCACTATTGATGATACACTTTAAAAATCTTATATAAAAAAAACAAACTCACCGAGACATTTCATCAAACAACTTATAAGAAATTTTCATATACACTTTAGTTGTTTGAATTTGTTGAAAAGAATATAAAGCCTTAAAAAAATTGAAAAACTAACCACGAGTTTTAATTTTATATAACTTAGTTTAGTTTGTAAGAAAAACTTTAGAAAAAGTAAAGAAACTTAGCTCAAATTGAAAATATTAGATTTCAAATTAAAAATAAAAATTTGAATTGATATAATTATGAATTAAATTGATTAAATATTAAATAAAAGTATTATAATATAATTGAAAAAATAAAAATAAAAAAAGCTACCTTAAAAAGAAGAAAGAGGAGAAAAAAGAAAAAGAAAATGGTGAATACATGACAACTGAAATCCTGATTAAAATGAATAGTAAAGATTACTTTTAGATTTTTTATAATCGTATCTTTGTTTATTTAACCGGCTTCCTGGGTATGTATTAGGTTTTGATACTTTTGGTCATCGCTAAAAGATAACAATAGGGAGTATTAGATATTTAACATTGTGAAACTTTTTTTAGTTTCACGTTATTCTTCCGACTTACCAAGTTGTGGTTTTCTCGGGAGTTTTGTGATTTTGGTCAAAATGTGTCAAACAATATAGTAGAGGTATGTTTGGTAAAAATAATGGTAATAATGAGTAGTAAAGAGTAAATAGAATTATCTTTTGTCACTAAACGTTTGATAACGTAAATGTAGATATAATCATATTATGTAAAACATATTTTAAATGTTAAACGCTCTTAAATATAAAGCGTAAAAAATGAGTATTTCAAAGAAAAAAATTAAACTACTTGCTATTTGACAAACAAGCATTAAAGTTAACAACACTTACACACGCTAAAAGCATTTTTAATGCTTCTAATCTACTTAATTTTCTTTTACCTATTATCAACTCGTTAACTCAAGTGAAAAAAACTTATTCTCAACCTATCATGAGAACTATATTTACTTACATAATATTAAAATTTCAACAACTTAATTTTTCTCGATCTATTTTTCTAATAGATTTTTTTATAACCCTTTGGCTCAATGCGATAACTAATTTTTTTCTAAATAGTGTTATTTAAACTTAAAACATATTATATTAGGAAAAAGATCCTCTCATGTTCAAATGAACATGAGGGGTAATGTTCTGCTTTATCTGATTGTACATTTGATTATTTTAATCAAATGTACAATCAGATAAAACACAACATTACCTCTCATGTTCAAATGAACATGAAGGGTAATGTATTTTCTCTCTCTAACTTCCATCAATCTAATTTTCAAATCAACTAATCAAATCGTTAAATCATAAATAGAAATGATTATTAGGTACAACAATAATTCTCACGTATTTAATGACCTTAATATGTATTGGGATCTAAATATAATAAAGGACGAAGGAAGATCAGCAAACTTAAAGAAAATCCACAACGATTAGTCGTGGATTTTATGTGCATGCATTTTGACGCACGTTACTACAGTAGTTCTTTTAATAGGAAGTTACTTGTGAGATCGTCTGATCAAGTAACTATTATTATTTTTATTTTTTTAACTCGAGTGACTACTTTCTATATTAGTCATGAAATATCATATTCTCTTTTTGATATCAGATTTCTTCAAAGGCCGATTAATAAAGTTAAACTAGGTTTGTCACCCGCGCGCTGTCGCGGAGCGCGCTAGACTATTTTTGCAGCGGACCGATAACGCCAAGTACTATTTTTTAGCGATTGAGACTCACCTTGCAACGAACCGATAACCCTAAAGACTATTTTTGTAAACATTTTAAAATATATATTAAACTTCAACATTTTTTATAAAATCGTACGCATGTAAAAAACATTGCAATATTGGGCTCATTTTGTTCGCAATTCGACGATATTTTCAGCGAATTTTTTTTCCTAATGAATCCATAGATATGCGCTCCGTAATTGACGAATAAAGTTTATTTTTATTGAAAAGTCGTAAATAAGTGAAAGTTGAGAGTGCGTTTTAAAAATTAAGTTTTAAAAAATATGAAAAGAAAACGTAAATAGGTTAAAGTTCAGGGTGCGTTTTGGAAATTCGGTTTTTTAAATATATATTTTAAACTTCAACATTTTTATAAAATCGCACGCATGTCAAAAGCGGTGCAATATTATGCTCGTTTTGTTGGCAATTCGACGATCTTTTCAATGACATTTTTTTTCTGAATGAATCGATAGATATGCGCTCCATATTTGATAAATAAAATTTGTTATATAAAAAGTCGTAAATAGGTTAAAGTTAAGAGTACGTTTTAAAAATATATAAAAAAAAAATTCTCGAGATTCGTGCATTTGAGAATATTTTATTTCAAAAGTACTTGCCTTTTAATATAAGTTATATAATGAATCGTGTTAACGATTTCCTTGTACTTGTCCATATTTTTATTAGAGTATGACTCAAATTACTTTAATTATGTTTTGGAGAAGCCTTATAAAACAAGGAGTATATTTTCTAATTTAGTATGTGTTTAAATTAGAAAAAGAGAATATTTTCTAATTTAGTATGCGTTTAAATTAGGAAAAGATTGTGTTTAGCCTATATAAATAGAGGATGATTATGTAGGATTTTCATAATCCAAAGAGAGGTGAGAAAAACTTGTGAGAGAGTTTTGTGAGTTTTTTTTAGAGTTGAAGCGTCTCAATCTTGTAATCACAAATCTATATTAAGTTTTTCTAGTGGATTAGGCTTGAGGGGCCGAACCGACAAATAGTTGTGTGATGTGTTTGTTATTCGTTGTTCTTAATTGTTTGGTTATTTGTTATGTGATCCTTTGTCGTGGGTGTAATATCCTTACAAGTGGTATCAAGAGCCGAGGTTCGAGAAGAAGGAATCATACAACTTGGAGGAGGCCATTACGAGAAGAACAAATACTTTGTGTTTGGTGCGTCATATTCTGCGCAGCGGTGGTAGAATTGACATTGTGGATTCGTTAACCGTTGGATCTTCGCCAATTTTGGAGTGGAGGTTCTAGACACATAGATCTACAATCTCACCTAAGGGATTTTCCTTTTGACGTTCCAGCAGAGAGTTATAAGCCGTCAAAGTTTCTGCCCAGAATTTGTGTTTGATAGTTTTTTAGGAGCAATTTTTTGTTGGTTTTTTTATTGCTCTAGCGTTGTGTGTTTTGGATTGCTGTTTTTAAAAAGGATGGCAAGTGAGATGTCAAAGTTCTCGATCCCGATATTTGATGGGAAGATGGATTTCACGGTGTGGAAGATGACGATTGAGGATGTGTTGGTACAACAAGGTATTGATGAAGCTTTGGAGGAGAAACAACCAGCAGAGATGAAAGATGATGTTTGGAAGACGATGCAGAAGAAGGCTTCGAGTACAATTAGGTTGGCATTGGCTCCTGAAATCAAATACAGTGTTTTAAAGGAGAAGACACCGAAGGATATTTGGGACAAGCTCACGAATATTTATGCATCAAAGTCGTTGACGCATAGATTATTTTTGAAGATGGAATTGTATTCGTTGAAACTTGAAGAGGGAAGTAATCTGCATGATCACATTAATTCTTTTAATCAGTTGGTTTGTCAATTAGCTAATGTAGATGATGCTATCAAAGATGAAGAACAAGCCTTGTTGATGTTGTCATCATTACCGAAATCATATAAGCCGTTTGTGCAAACTATGTTGACGGGGAGGACCACTTTGACATTTGAGGATGTGCTAAAGGCGTTGCGTGATAATGAGAGAATGACGGGGAATGATAGTTCCTCGAGTAGCGATAAATTGTTACTCGCAGATGACTCTGGAAGAGGTAGAAATTTCCAACGCGGTAGTTCGAAAGGGCGTTCGAAGTCTCGAATGGGAGGAGATCGAGACATGAGTGTTGTCGAATGCTACTATTGCGGGGATAAGGGTCATATGCAAGTAAGGTGTCCTCAATTTCGTGAAGACTTGAAGAGTTTACGAGATTCGAAGGGAAAAAAGAAAGTCGACGGTGGTGAGATGAATGTAGTTGACAATGGTGGTGATGAGTTTCTTATGACGGAAACTCCAATGGATGGAATTTTGAGAGAGGAAAAACCAAAGTGGGTGTTGGATAATGCAGCGTCATCACATATATGCAATGATCGTGCTATGTTTGAGACGTTGAACGGCAAGGGACAATTTGGTGAAATCAAAGTGGGTAGTAAGCAAATGATGAAGATTGAAGGTGTCGGGAGTGTACGTTTCAAGCTTCATGATGGAAGTGTGAAAACCGCTTTGAATGTGAAGTATGTTCCGGGTGCGGCTAGGAATATTCTTTCACTTGGTGTGTTGACGTCCCGTGGGTACCGTTATGTTGGAAGAAAAGACACTTGCAAGGTTTACAAGAGAGATCAACTAGTTATTCGAGGACGGAAAATACCGAATAATCTATGTTACTTGGAAGGGGAAGCTTTGCAAGGGAGGACTTGTTGTGGAGGTAATAAAGGGAAGAAGAAGATCGAGAAAAGAGTGCATTTCTCGGATAAAGATGAAGTATTAGGGATTTTGAGTCAAGGGAGGATTTATTAGGGTATGACTCAAATTACCTTAATTATGTTTTGGAGAAGCCTTGAAAAACAAGGAGTATATTTTCTAATTTAGTATGTGTTTAAATTAGAAAAAGAGAATATTTTCTAATTTAGTATGTGTTTAAATTAGGAAAAGATTGTGTTTAGCCTATATAAATAGAGGATGATTATGTAGGGTTTTCATAATCCAAAAGAGAGGTGAGAAAAACTTGTGAGAGAGTTTTGTGATTATTTTTTGAGAGTTGAAGCGTCTCAATCTTGTAATCACAAATCTATATTAAGTTTTTCTAGTGGATTAGGCTTGTGGGGCGAACCGGCAAATCGTTATGTCTCGTGTTTGTTTTTCATTTTTATTAATTGTTTGGTTATTCGTTGTGTGATCCTTTGTGTAATATCCCAACAATTACATCATTCACTACCAGTTCACTTAATACTCTAATTCATATCTATCCTTCGTCCTACATACTTCTGGACTCGAGGGTAACGTGTCAACGAAAATGTATTCGGCCGCATCTTAGAGATACATTCAAACACAATACCCTAACACAATATTAAGAAAAAACAATGTAAAATGACGAGAACAATTGTTCATCAGCATTAAAACTAACTTGAATAGGGAGATCGAATGGAACTAGCATACCCAATGTTTTAAAACCCGATTTTATAATCGACCCGATTAATTTTTTGGTTCACTGGGTTATTGGTTCAACCATCGGGTGAAACCGGTTTTCTAGAAATATAAAAGCCATTGATATAGCTATATTTGAAAGACAACTAATTAATTATGCATATTTAAGGGTCTTGAAATCCAGACAAAGATTTTGATTTATGCATAACATGTTCTCCAAGACAGATCCAATAAGTTGATTTAAGACAAAGAACATGTATATTGTCTAGGTCTAGGAATGATGGACCAAATTGATTAAGTTTTTGGCATAATAAAGAAATAATAATCATCAAAGAACTGTTTGTCAAAAATCTGAGAAAAAATTTCTCAACAGGTGGTGGCCCGGCGGCCCCCTTAATTTTAAAAGGACTACCAAGACTTTAAGGGGACCACCCACCTGACTGACAAAAATTTTTTCTTTTTCTTTTCTCTCTGTGTTTAGGTTTCTATTTTACACAAAAACACAAGATTGAGAAAAGTATATAAGCAAACTTTTATAAATTCTCCTATCTAAATGCATATCTCATTATACATATACACAATAGTCTCAATCTATTATTTTCTAAAAGGTCTTTCTCACAACTAGGAGCACATAAAAATTAATTTTCATATATTGTTGAGATATGCTAAAAATATTTTTCACATATGCATAATGTTCTCTTACTTGTTGTCAAAAGTATATAATCTAATATATATTTTTGACAATCTTGTTTGAGCAAAATTAAATCAAGGTGCATTTGGATTATTTCTTAGGTTTTACATGTCTTAGTGTCGAAATAATCGCTACTCCGCATTTGTCGCACTTAGGCACATACTAGTGTTTGCACAAAAATTTGGTTCGTTTTTAACTTAACCCTCTTATCAAGAAAAATTCTTTGTGCATTATATCTAGTTACTATTTCATATGTTCTTCACTCTTTTGGTCTTCAATTCATATATGAGTATATGCCAAAATTATGTGAAATAGTTTTATCCTACATCTTGTCATACATATGTAGAATGTTGAATGCCTAATTGAGCATCTCAAAGCAGACAACACGATATGATGAGACCAGCAGCTCCCCCTCAATATTTGAGGGTATATAAGACAGTGTTGAGTACAATAATTTGAAATTTTTTGAATTTACTAAGAAATTCTTAAAAAATTTATACTCGAGCACTTCTTAATATCACCATAATGTCTCCACTACATATATACAAATTTCATAAGTTATTTATTACGTACAAGGTTTGACCTGTTATGATGAGGAAATCATATGATAAATCATATGGTCCTTTGCACCAGTCAAAAGTCTCCCTCGTACGGTCTCCCACCAACAAATTTCTCCAGGCTCCGCATAATCCTCTTGGTCTTTAGCTGTTTGTCAATTGCCTGGATCATAGCTCCTACTTTATCTCTATCACTTTGTCTCCAGATAGTCTGAGGCAGATACTTCATCCGAATTCCCTTTAGACGATCATCAAGAGCAGTCCGAACATCATTGAGTGTACCATCACTGAACTTGTGTAGTTCATCAATACGCATCAATCTGTTCTTCTTGTCTTTGTTCTGGTAAATGAAACCTCTGGGATTGGAGTATGCTGTATAAGCTTCCCTTTATTTAAGATCTGATCTGTACGTATTCGGCTTTGTGAGGTTGAGCTTCTTTTGATAACTATCGACACCTAATTTAAGATCTTCCACGCGCCTTTAGATGACAACGCTTCTTGTAAACATTCGTAAGGAGACATTAAAAGCTAGGCGTTCTTCAATAGTGAGATTTGTCAACTTGCCTTGAACAAGAAGAAGCAGCATGTCTTCGATGTCTTGGATGCGAAGCCTGTTGAAATCGCCTTCTTTGAATGTATACAGCTTGTCATCATCTCTACGAACAGTGATCCAATCCAGATGCTTGTAATTATGCCATTCGACTATTTGAAGCTTTGTGACAGCAATGATTCTGCGTTTAGAGTAGACATCTCGAGCAGATTCCCTGTTAGCAGCAAATCCATAGAATTGTTGTCGTTTTCGCCTCCAATGTGAGATTCCCCATAGTGCATGTTTGTCATAGCTAACCAACACTTGACTCCACATTGTGTTAGGGACTAGATCTTCAATCCATTTGATATTCCCGTAATCTGCAGCCTTTGTCTTTGTCACTGAAGTTGTATATGTTCGGCTTGAGACACCACCACTTAGATACACTAGGTCGTTGTTGATGAAGTGATTGAAAGGTATGACACGACGACCTTGAGAATTAGAAATCAATGGTAGTGGTTTTCGCAGATCATGAGGATATTGCTGACCTTCAGGGTTGTTCTAGTCTAATTGATCAGTGGTTGCCTTGTAGACTTCTTCAAAGAAATATTCAATTTCTACCAGACTCTTGCATGATCCTTTCATCAGTTCGAATGTTTGACTAGCTAATAATTCAGGAGTTAGAGTATCAACTTTAAGCCGGTTCATCACGAATGTTTAGAAGTCAAGAGGAGTGTCCATTAACTCATTAAATGAATCACATGGATCTTACCTCTGGGCCAGAGAGCTTAGCCAAGGTGAATAGGTCCATGAGCATTAGGTAAAGTCTTGTTCCAATCATAATCGGGAGTAGGAGGTTTTGCTAGTTTTTGAAACCAATCAGGAAGCTGAGAGGTCTCTTCATCAGGTTGATCTTCTGTAACTCCTGTTTTGAACTCCTGATGTGCGGGTTCTTCTAAATCTTTGGCAGTTTGCATTGGCTCCTCTGCTTGAGCAGACTCGTCAGCAGACTTGTGATGAGATTTGAACCCTTCAGTTGACTTTCCAATTGTCTTGGATGTCTTTTCCTTTGGTGCACTGGTTGACTCTGGTTCTTTTCCTGCTCTTCTTCTCTTGCACCCCCGGTTTGATCCAGTGGAGGGTTCTTCGTCTTTTACCTCTTTATCTTGACGTCTTTTAAACGAAACAATTTCTCCATATGTATCAAGTATAAGTTTGTGTGAGGTCTTATTTCAGGATCAATAAGCAATAGAGTGTGTGTTTAGGTGTAGTGTGTGTGTTTATTCTAGAGAGATAAAGATTAGAAAGTAGAGAGAGAAAGAGGGAGGAGGAGGATTAGAGAAAAGATAAGAATGAGATTAGAAGAAACTTGGAAGACACTTAGAAACACACCTCACAAATGAGGTGGTGGAGGGGTATTTATACCCAATTACAAGAATGAGCATGGAGCTCTTGTCTTTTAGACTTTAACTATTTATCGGGTCTCGTGACTTTATTTTAGTCACGAGCCTTTCACCTAACCTATTACACAATATTATTTCTCTATTTATTACAAGACTTTTATCTCAATAAGATCGTCACTTTTATCAATCCTAACAATCTTCCCCCAAGGGACGATCATTGAGATCTCTCTTTGATTGCATTAATGATCATCATTTTCTTATTCGTAACAATCTCCCCCTAAAGGATGATCATTGAGATCTCTCTTGTGACTTTGAACTTTGAACTTTAATGCTTGTTTGTCTTGAGTCTTGTTGTGTAATAGTGGTCTTGGAACAGTTGCTGGTGTAGGAACTGGTGTTTGTTGCAGATGTGTGATAAGAGGAGTGGGTGGTGGAGGAAGAGTTGTTGTAGACAAAAGAGGTGGCTCAGCAATAGTAGTAACCAGAATATCTATCAGTGAAGTTGACTCAGTGTTAAGATTAAATATAGAGTCAATACCTATATCTGGACTAGGGTTGAGCATGTTAGAAACGAAGCCAGATGACACAGAAGAACTCTGCTGTTGACCTTCAGGATTGACCGAAGTTATGATCACATGAGTATCTTCTATTACTTGAGTAGTTTGAACATTAGTCTGTTGAGCATCTGTCATTTCAATTTCTTGTCCTTCCAGATTGACGTTTACGTCCCTATATAATTCATTCACTTCATCTTCATCCAACTCTTCTTCCTCAACATTCGCATCTTGAATTTCTTCATCACTTTCTTCTTCATTATGTCTTACTTCTTGATCTTAAGTTGAGAGCTTAGGATGAACAAAGTCATTAGCGTCGTTGTCCGAATCAGTCTACTCATTAACATCATTTTGATCTTCATCATCTTGACCATCATCTTCTTGATCATCATCATCTTGATTATCAGCATCGTCATCATAATCATCATTGTCTTCATCATCATCATTGCCATCATCATCATCATCATTCAAGCCTACTTCATCATCATCCTCTTCGTCACTGGACTTCCAAGAGATTTGCTCATCATCAGATCCATATATCGGTACATCGGGAACCCCTGGTTTACTACTAGTTCCTTCATCTACACCAGAGCTACTGGCGTGAGAGCTATGAGTTTCTATCAGACTTCTTTTTGTGGCTAGCTTCTGTTTAAGCAACTTCAGATAGCACTGTTAGACCTTTAGCTTTAGATGTCTTTGCAGGTTGCTTCTTCTTGGCAGGTTTAGCTGCCATTGCTGAAGTCTTGAGTCTCTTGCCTTTAGTAGTGGTAGCAGTCTTCTTTTTAGGAGATGATTCAGAATCAGCTTTATTTTTGACATATTTGGGTTTTAGAATCTTCTCACCAGTAGCAAAAGCAAGATAAGTGTTGTAGGATTCTGACTCTAACATGGCTTGGTTGGTCAAGTGCTGACGAAGAATAACGCCATATACCTGTGTGTCCTGATGTTTAGAAATGACTCTTATTGTGGTGAACATGAAGTCATCCCTGGCAAAGTGCCAAAACATCTTGTTTCTCCTTGGTATTGCCTGATCCTTTTCCATGAAGTAGTCTACAATGACTTTGGTAAAACGTAGATAATACATGCCATTGTTCTTTTAGAATTCTTGTTCACTACTGGATACACCATTCTTCCCACAAACCCCCCCCAAGTAGACATAATCAACAGTCTTGTTATGATACATTCCCCAAAGAATTTAAGCACGTGACAAACGAAGACTTTCTAGAGTAGTAGTTTTTCCACTTAGACACTTGTTGATTATGGCAGCAAATGATCTCCATGGTTGATGCATGTGATTGACGTTGACATTGAATAAAAACTTGATCTCACCAATGTGTCCAAGGTCTCTAATAAAAGATAGAATCTCCTCTTCATGTGGGGGTTCTTCAAATATCTGACCAGGGAGTTTATGGCAAATCTTGAGCATATCTCTGAAGTTGTCTACGTTAACAGTATGACTTTTGACATTCAACTTGAAACGAAGTGAAGAATGATGTCTAGAGACAGTGACCCAGAACTCTTGCATGTATATTTCTGGTACACCAGTAGTGATCTCAAATGCTTTGTAGAACTAAGTGAGTTTAAGAGCATCTAATACCACTTGAAGAGTAGGTTCCTTGGATTTGAGATTTAAGCTTAGTCGGAGATTGCTTTTCCCTATCTTGAGACGGTTAACAGGGGCGACTAATTCATTATCCAGTGTCTTTTGCTAAGCTCTTGTGTTATCCATGATTCTGCTAAAAAGGGATCAATACAGTTTATGTTTGTACAATATACTATAGAGACCTTTCAATTGAGCACTTTGAGTTGATTCATGATGCAAAAATTTCTTAAGGATAAGGCACTCTAAGACTTTTATCACCTTTTAAGATATATTCCTTTAAATGACAACTTAGATTGACAAAATTGCTTACGGATTTAAGGAAACTTGTTTGACTATTTAGGAATCGTGTTCTTTCTAATTAGTTAGAGAATTTTGATATCTTAAGCCTAATTTTAGTTAACCTTGTTTTACCTCACAATTAAGCATGTTTAACTTGATTAAAGATAATAATTAACCAATTTTAATTAATTCCCTAAAACAATTTTTAAATTGCCTTTTCGTGATAAATTGATCTTAGTGTTTTGGTCTTGTAGATAAACCGCCTTCTAAATGAAACACTAATAGTTGTTCCTAAGAAAAGGAAACAGTTGTTTGGTTCTCCGTATAGAAAAAAAACTAGTGTTCGGTTCCTTAAGATAAAACTAGTTGCTCGTTCTAAAGACATAGTTAGTTTCTTCGATTCTAAAAGGAGCCGAGTTGTTTTGGTTCACTTAAGCGAGCTAGTTGTTCGATTCCTTAATTTAGACTAGTTGTTTGGTTCCCAAAGGACATTCAGTTGTTCGGTTCCTTGAGACCCATGAGTTGTTCGGTTCCTAAAGCATACAAGTTGTTCGGTTCCTTAAGTCATACTTAGTTGTTCGGTTCCTAAGCCAGACTTAATTGTTCGGCTCCTCAAGAGAAAAATTGTTCGGTTCTTCAATGGAACGAGTTGTTCGGTTCACCTTTTAATTTTTCACAAACATAACATTTCAAGCATTCAAACTTGATGCTTTATCATTCTTATTTTAAGAACAACGCTTAGGGACACGAAAACAATCATGAATCCACAGAATCATCAAGTGTATACACAAAACGAGCACATTTAACCATTAACGCACATATATTCCAACTACTACAAGTAATGGTGAGATTAGAACATTCAAACACATTCAAGACAGTGGTATTTAGCTCCTAAACACAAAACCCATAATCTTTTTACACAATTTAACATAAACCTAAATTTTTGATCAATAGATTGATCATATTTCATTCATATGTTAAACATACATAAAACTGAGTTAAACTAGTACATTACACACCTAAAACTACAAAACCCCTCAACTAATTTGGCGTTTTAACCAAGTTGATTTTCAAGAACCCTAATTTTGAGAATTAGAGATTTCGATATCAATTGTGGATGAAAAGCCAATTCGTTTGAGACGTAGGTAGGTTAGGTGATGTAGAACATTTTATATGTTGTACCTTAGAGATGAAAACGACTAAAGAAGAAGATTGAGGTGTGGCGATTTCAAGGGAGGGAGAAAAATTTCTTAAGTGTGTGTTTTGAGTGAGGGTGACGGGATGGGGTGTGTATGTGTTAATAAACAAGTTACGTTTTTGACACATTCACCTCCTGAAGTTTCAATACCCTTTAAATTTTTTCATAATTAAGTTTTATTAGGCAATAAAGGATTAACAATGGCACAAATAGTCCCTAATGTTTTTACCTAGCATTCCTAAAAACTTAAACTTGCACATTTACTCCCTAAAGGCATAAACACATAACATATAAGGCACACATAAGCTAAACTTAATTAACTTTCCTTAAAGAATTATATTTCATTATTGTTTAAAACCTATTTTCCCTTTAAGCACATTTTTATTATGAAGAAGATATTTGACATTTTCTCCCCCTCAAACAATGACCCGTTTTCTATTTAAAGAGCAGTAGTCGTTGTTTGAGTGGTCAAATGTCTCTGAAAAGCATTTTCTGATGAAGCAATGTTTTATCTTGAAAAACAAACACCAAAGCAAATAAGATTTCTCTTATTTTTACTCATAAGCGCATTGACACGTACACTTATGGAAACATAATAAGCATAGGTTGTGATGCAAAGTAATCACAAGCCTTTGCATGATCATAAAGTAGACCATGCCTGAGAATAAATTCCCGTTGTTAGGAACAACTGTCTTTTTGATGACATGTTTTCCTCAGGGTGAAAAGCGGGTTACTATCTGAAATAATAGTAAGCCATTTTTGGCATGTTTTGAAAACATTTGAAACTTCTGCTCGAACTTCATTTACAGCCTCGTATCATTATTGAATGACATTTCTAAGACCGTAAATGTTATTGATTTTCAGAAGACATGCCATTATTACCTCTTTTTATATTTTTTGCATTTTTTAATTTTTTCTTTGGTTTTTAAAGATTTTATATTTTTGTATTTTGATTTTATAAAAGTTTTCTGAAAATGAAAAATCTTTTTGGTTTTTATGGATTTTAATATATATACATATTATACAGGTTATTTGAATAGGTACCACCACTATTCTTCATCTGCCAACAGTTTCAGTGTCTCAGGCGTAAAACTTCGCATTCCCAGCTTGTTGATAAGAAATTCAATTCTTTCTCTGCATAGGGCTTTAATGAAGATGTCCGCTAGTTGATACTCCATGTTGACAAAGTAAAGTTCTACTACTCCATTCTCCACTTGCTCTTTGATGAAGTGGAATCTGATGTCAATATGCTTTGATCGATAATGTTGAACATTGTTGTAGCATAAGGCAATAGCACTTTTGTTATCACAGTACATTTGAATTTTATTGAATCCAAGACCATAGTCGGTAAGCTGTGATCTCATCCAAAGGACTTGGGCATAACAGCCGGACAAGGCTATATATTCAGCTTCAGTACTGGATATCGCAGCGCTTTTCTGCCTTTTTGATGACCAGCTAACAAGTATGTCTCCTAATAATTGCATACTTCTAGATGTACTTCGTCTAGTATCTTGGTAACCCGTGTAATCAGCGTCTACATAAGTTGTTAGAGCAATAGAAGAATCCTTTGGATACCAGAGTCCCCTATTAACGATTCCTTGTAGGTATTTAAAGATTCTTTTTACAACATGTAAGTGCTTTTCGGTAGGCTTTGCCTGATACCGGGCACACATGCATACAGCAAATGTTAGGTCTGGTCTACTGGCTGTAAGATACATGAGGGTGCCAACCATTCCACGATAGTGTGTAGGGTCAACGGCTTTCCCTTGTGGATCTTCATCCAGTTTGGATTTCTCCACCATGGGAGTATCTACGGGGTCACTAGATTCCATACCATATTTTTTAAAGATTCTAGAGCATATTTAGACTGGTTTATAAAGATGCCTCTGGGACTTTGTGAAATCTGTAGTCCTAGAAAAAATGATATTTTGCCCATCATCGACATCTTAAACTTTGAACACATTATTTTTGAAAATTGGTCACATAGTTCAGGTGTAGTAGACGCAAAGATTATATCATCAACATAGATTTGTACCAGGAGAATATCTTTGCCTTGTCTTCTGATGAACAATGTGGGATCCACGGTTCCTTTAGAGAATTCCTGAGAGAGTAGAAACTTTGACAATAGATCGTACCATACGCGAGGAGCTTGTTTCAACCCATAGAGAGCCTTCTTAAGCTTATACACATGATTCGGATTGTCTTGATCCTCAAACCCGTTCGATTGGCTGACATAAACTTCTTTGCGCAGAATTCCATTCAAGAATGTTGTCTTAACATCCATTTGGTAGACAATCGTATTCATGTGAGCATCATATGCGAGGAAAATTTGAATAGCATCAAGTCTAGCCACTAGAGCAAAAGATTCCTCAAAATCAATTCCATCTTCTTGACGGTAACCACGAGCAACCAAGCGAGCCTTGTTTTTCATAATTTCTCCCATTTCATTAAGTTTTACCTTATAAATCCATTTTAAGTAATGACCATCATTTTATCTGGACGAGGAACAAGTTCTCAGACTTCAAGACGTTCAAATTCATTCAGCTCCTCTTGCATTGCTTCAATCCAACATGATTGAGTTAATGCGTCTTTGGTTCAACTGATGAGAGAAAGGTATCGTAGTAACAAAATAAGGCTTGTTTATGAAGTTGGAGTCTTGTGGAAACATGTCTTTCTAGTTCACCGATGATGTTTTCTAAAGGATGATCCTTGGTCCATTTGGTAACGTGTTCTAAGTAAGGAGCAGTAGATTGCACGACAGTAGAAATAACATCCGAAGAAGAAGATGCTTTAGAATTGTTTTCTGGAATGGGAATACCAAAAAATGGATCGTTATTCATGTGTGCAACATCTAAATCTTTATCATATGCTATATTGAGGTTAAGAACTTGTTATCATGGACATTACTTGGACAAATGATGGACTAAAGGACTTGTAGCAAATCAACTAGGCTAAAAAGTTATAAAAACAAGTTTAAACATATTTTTAACAAAAAGATCAAAAGGGTATGCTTGAATTCGAAAAATAATGTATTTATTTTATATTTTTATAAAATACTACATGTTACAAGGATCGTAGGCATACAGAGAACTTGAAAACCCGATTTATAGCGAAGAAGATACGTCATTTGCAAGTTTACAATAATTAAAGTTTATAAAAATAATTTTATAAACTATGAGCAATAAAAATCACTATTCATCTCAAATACAATTTTGAAAAATACATTAGTCAGATAAAACTTTTAATTACGAAGACGTGCTCAAAAGAATCACTAAAATCGGAGTTAAAACGAATAAGATATGACTTTTACGAGGTTTATGCTAAGTAAATTTATAAAAATAAATTTATAAAAGTGCATGAACAGTAAAAAGTAATGTTCACTAGGGGGTTGAAAATATGAAAATGTAATATTTTGATACATCGTCTTAATACGAAAGCGTGGACGTGAAGAACATAAGAAACGAACTTAAAACGATAAAGTTACGTCGTTTTTACTAAAGAGATATTTATAAACGTTTTTACTTTATAAATATGATTTCACAAATACAATTAGATGGTGATGTAGCTATATAGAATTGTATATGGTTTTAGTTATTCAAAGTACTTAGTACTCATACGACCTATAATTAATTAGGTTGCATTCGGACGTATTCGTGACACATTTTCTGTTTGTGATTTACATTATCGATTCACTCACTCAAGGTGAGTTTATAGCCCTACGTTTTACTTGTTTTACAATATACTTTACAAATTTTGGGGTGAGAACATGCTTGTTACCAATTTTATTTACAAGATTGGTTTGAATTCATTACATGTGCATTTACAATTCGTTTTACAAACTGGTCTACATAATCAATTGCTTATTTTAGGACGAAATACATTGCTTGTTTAACTTCATTTTTGAAAATAAGGACATTAATTTACTTTTACCCAAATGATTACGGATTAGCTTAAGCGGATTAAACTGTGAATTACCTGGAGGGTGAGCGTGAATGTTATAAAATAGATCTATTCGGGTGTGACAACCCTGTTCAGGTGATTAGCTATCATCGGGCAAACGAACGTTATAGCATGTCAGAGCACAACATTTACACGAACACGAACAGTTATGGTGCCTTGAATAAAGTGGCATATATGTGAGTCTACGCAACAGTTTCATGAACTTAGAGTAATCGTAATCATTGTTTTATACACACAGGAATATTTACGTTGCCTTGAATAAAGTGGCAATACATACTTTGAACAATGGGGGTCCAACTATACATACGTTTTTGTGACTATTTAGGGATTGAAATGTCATGCTTTAGTTTACTACATCTTTGGTTTTAATAAACATTAATACATACGTTTTTTGTGACTATTTGAGGATTGAAAATTGGTCATGCATATTTACATCTCTTTGTTTTTTTCGGTTTATAAACATTCATACATATGTTTTGTGGGTTTTGAGGATTGAAATATGGTCTTGCCTATACTTTATAACTCTTTGATTTAACTACATTCATAACATTCATTTTATGAACCATACATGGATTAAATCAGCCTTACAATTTACAAAACTTTTAGTTCAAACATTTATACTTAATACAAACCTTTATGAACTCACCAACTTGTGTTGAAACTTGTTAAGCTTGTTTTTCTCAGGTGATTTAGATGCTTGGCTTTATGAGTTGTGCATGGGGTGTCTATAACTGTCAAGATTTAACATTTACACGAACACGAATTAGAGGTCGTTCTCTCATGACTTGAGCAATGGTATTATGAAGTAACGCTCCCGAAAACATATTCCGATGCGACCCATTTTTGGGGGTGTTACACATTTGGTCCCCAATATCTCATGGGTCCAAAGTTGTTAGCATTAAACATCCCTTGCATTTGGTTGGGATGTGGGAATGGAGGACATAATCCTCATGGCATGTAACTTTGAGGTTGGAAGTTATTCCAAGTTACGGGGAAGCCATTTGGATGATTTTGTCGTCCAATTTTTTTTTTGGTTGCGGTATTTTAGATCGAGAATAAGAATTATTGGATCTTCTAGGTGGTGGTATTTTCGATCTAAAGTTTGTTTTGGAAAATCCAACTCCGAGTTTTAGAGAAGCTTTATAAAACCGTTTAACCTCATAATTACTAGCAACGGGAATTTTAACATTGTTAACCATTATATGTTTCGGTCTAGGACCCAAAATGGATTTTTGAAAAGAAACAGATTTTTCTTTTTCTGGCGAAAGACCGGTGGTCCCTGATTTTCTTTGGGGGCCGTCTGTGCATTATAAGGGCGCCCTCAGCAATTGGGGGACCGCCACAAGAGGATGTCTCATTTTGAGATTTTATAAATTTTGTTTCCTTAGTCCCGCTAGTTGACGTTTCAAATGAATTAAACCTTAGACCCGATTTGTCTCCGAAGGGTTTTTGATTACTTAACATTTCATTTAAAGAATGTGTACTCTTTTCAAATTGAGTTAGCTTAAAAGCTTCCCTTGTTTCTCTCGAGTTTACACAACTTATCTTTTAATTCACTGAGTTCATTTTCTAAACTATTTCTAATGGCTTTTAAGCGTTTGTTCTTGGTGATTATTTTTAGACTCATCTTGCATAATTTATCATACTCAATATCTAAAATAAAGTCAACTATTGATGAGTTTTCATCACTAAAGTAAGAGGATTCGGAATGTACCTCGCTAGAAGCTTGAGCCATAAGACACGTTTCGTCTTTAGCCTTTTCATCATCTTCCTTACCACTATCACTCCAAGAACCTTCGACAAAAGCTCTTTGGTTCTTATCCTTCGGTGGTTTCGGACATTCTCAGATAAGATGATTTGGATCTCCACATCTAAAATCTTTCCTATCACTTTTGCCGTTCTTTTCGTCTCGGCTTCTTTGGAATGTCTTTTTGTCATTCCTCGGTTGTCTTACGAACCTTCCTCTTCTCTTGAAGAACTTCTTGGAGTCTCTAACAGCCATGGCGTATTCTTTGTCTTCACTCTCGGAAGTCAAACATTCTTCATCACTAGATTCATTTTTAGCCTCTAAAGCAAGAGATTTCCTTTCTCCTTTGGCTTTGACTATTTCAGAATCTTTCTTGATGATCATCTCGTGAACTTTGAGGTTCCCGATAAGTTCATCAAGTGATAGTGATATCAAGCCTCTCGACTCTTCGATCGCCGTGACCTTTGCTCTCCATTTAGGATGTAGAGCCCTAAGAAACTTTCTAACATAGTTCTTGCTAGAGTAACCTTCATCAAGAGCTTTTAGACTAGTAATAATAGTATTAAATCTAGCAAAAGCGCTATCTATAGATTTGTCTTCGGAAATGATGAATTGTTCATATTGTTGTACCAAAAGGTCAATCTTGTTATCTTTGACTTGGCTATTACCTTGATGGGTGATTAACAAGGTTTTCCAAATTTCTTTTTCCGTATTACACATGAAAATTCTTTCATATTCTTTTCTAGGCAAAGCGTTGTACATAACCATTTGGGCCTCGTAATTTTTCGCAAGTCTTTTCTTAAGATCATCATTTTATTTTTTAAAAGGGACAACCTCATCTAGTTTGGTTTTCGCATTATTTTGAACGGGTTGAAAATCACCGTTAGTAATAACATGCCAAAGATCAAGATCTTTTGAACATATGTTTCGAATCTATTTTTCCAATAAATAAAACTATCACTTTCGAAAAGTGGTGGTCTTTGCATAGATTGCTCTTCTAGATATTTGTCGGAATCCATAGATCGATCCAAGCTTTAAAATACAGTATATTTTAAAATTCTTAAGTGACCTCGGCTTCTAAAACCAATTGTGGAAACTTTAAAAGTGGGGGATTGAATATATTACCGGTTAATTAGCGTTTTAAATTTTTGTTTATAAAAACGTTTGATTCGAGTATATGTGATATCAACCAACGATATGAATAATCAATGTATCTAATATACTTACAATTCAATCACAATACAAACAATAAATAAGGAACGTAAATAAAAGATAAGAGATAGAACAATCAAACCACAACACCGAGAATTATAGTGGTTCAGCTACGAAGCTCTTCTTCGCCCTACTCCACTCCCCGAGTATCTGACTTGAGATTTCACTATGTCAACAAGCTCCCTTCAGGCGGAGAAAACCATTTACACGTCGCTTATATTATTTTCCGAAACTAAGCTAAATGTCGAGTCCTAATCTTAGCTAGAACCAATCTACACCTTCACTAATGTATTTTAAGGACTAAAATACTAACAAATACACAATTTACACCATCACGGATTTATACACTATCCGGATTTACACAATCACACAAGATTGAAACAACAGAGATTTGAATATAGAAGAAGATAGAAGAAATCACTAATCTATAACACTTTGTTTCTTGGCGAATACGAGTGTTCCTCTCTTGCACTTGATAGAAGAAGGAAGAAGAAGAGATTGGATCACTTAAAACAAGATTAAACTATGTTAGTGATCAAGAGATTTAGAGAGAGAAAGAAGGTTTTAGTGTGATAAAGAGATCTGAAAAATTTATGCTAAGAGGTCTGAAAAACTGCAGGGAATAGTGCAGTATTTATAGTCAGAAAATGGTAACGTCTCCTGGCGGCGGTCCCGACGGTTCCAGATATATCTGAGGGTCGTTCTACCTTTCAGGGGGCCGCCCCTAGGTAGACGCTCCTATTTTTGTCCTGTAGTAGGGAAGGTTAAATCTGGTGTAGAAGCTTTCATTTTGAGAGAAAAACCAGATATGAATTTTATATTTAAATAAAACATTTCTTTCATAAATAAAAATATTTTGTATATTTTTATTTTTTTGAAAATACTTTTGTTGAAATGTAATGGTTAAAAAAATATTTTCTTGATCACTAATCATGTTTAATGATTTGTTTATACATACCTTAAGTGATTTACGTTGAAATGGAAATTTACGATTAATAACGCGTAAACGTTTATTTTTATCATAGACGTTTTTACATTTTGTCATCTTCAAAACGTAGAGGAGTCGAAAAATATAAATAACGTTTTAGGCATTATTTGTATTAACATAGAAGTAGTTGAAAGATATGTTTGTTCAATAGGAATTTCCATTTGAGGAACAAATGTTTCATAAAGAGCATTTAATGTCTCAGAGTTGAGTTAAATCATTTTATCTTTCATTTTTAATCGAATTTCTTCCGCATCCTTAAGAGTTTCCTCAGAATCAGGTGAATCAATTGTTAATTTAGTGCTTTGAAGTCTTTCACCATCATACATTTTATGTTGTGCTTTAATGGCTTTCTTGAGACATTCTGGATTTTGATATCCCAACCCAGATTTTAAGAAAGTGCCATAAACATTGTTTGGTTTTTTCCCAAGTATATGAGTTGTTTGAATTGATTGTCCTATTTTGTAAACAATCCGATCATGAGAACT
The DNA here is from genome assembly GCA_026074375.1 of Tanacetum coccineum. NCBI lineage: Eukaryota > Viridiplantae > Streptophyta > Magnoliopsida > Asterales > Asteraceae > Tanacetum > Tanacetum coccineum. The sequence goes on along the minus strand of BQNB010007384.1, from coordinate 1,921 downwards.
GCATTTTTCTCCAAGATCCACAATCTCTTCAAGATATTTGTTTTCTCATTCTTTAAAAGGATTTTTGGATAACTCAGTTTCATGTCGTATTCTGACAGTTGCATTTTCGAGTTAAAAAAATTCATCTTGAATCTTATGTTTTTCTTTAATAAGATTATTGATTTTGTCTTTGTCAACACGTATTTCTCGTTCCAACTCTTCATATGCTTCTTTGTATGCGGTGCTCTCTAATGTTTCTCTTTATTAACCCGTTCCTTACACGTCTCATAGTATTCCTGTTTGTAAGCAATCGCATTTTGCTTTTTCAGTTCATTATCCAAGCTACTTATATTTTCTAGTTCTTTTTGAACATTTTGAATCAGGGATTCAAGAGTAACAGATTGATCATGAGCATTTGAATCATGTTCATCTGTTCCACCATTATTATCCACATAAGGATCATCAAATATGATACTAGAATCAATTTGATCATCATCAGATGTGTTAATAACAGTTTTGAGTTTCGCATGATTCGTGTGTTCATGAATACTTTTAGAATGCATTTGAATTTTGAGATGGATGTGCGAAGCATTTACCTCACCAAGAGCGTCAACATCATATGTTGGCTCAACATTAGCTTTGTTTTCTGTTGGTTGAATGCATGCCATCATGATTACTAGCTGAGCATTATATCTCTCCACCAATGAATCAACACCTTAATGATTGTCGTGCATAAAAATCATTCTCATCTCATCGGGTTGCCTCCAAGCTTCATATTTCATTGCCAAAAGCATCTTGTTTCCTAAAATAAATTTGCATCACGAACTTTAGTTTGACCAATCACGAGACATCAAGTGGCTCAATGCGTTGCAGTTGTAGCATTAACATTTGACTTTCCCGAGGTTGAACTCTGTTCATGAACCCCTGAAATAATCTGGACCATTTGCTTCAATCCTACTGAACACCATTTCATGCAAGTAGCAATTTGATTTCCTATTTAATCTCCCTACGTTCCTGTTACAAATTACTAGCGATAGCCAACTTCTGCTTTGTATGTCCCAACCCTACATCCTCTGACTCCTTATTGATGAAGTACGAAGACGATTATTGGTATGGGTAGAATAACGTTGAGTGATTTCTCTTGCTAATAATATCATTGCAGTTGTAAGCTTATCTTCCTGAGCATCCCCTTGTACCTCCCCTTGATAATCTTTTTCATAATCAATAATTGATAAAGGATGAGTGACATAGTATGGTTGTGGTGAATGAGAATATGAAGGACTTGCATGAGGATGTGAAGAATAAACATTTGAATGAGCGACTAAAGCTAATGGATCATGATTCCTTGCAGCTTTCTTTGCTCTGGATGCAATGCCATGTGGTTCACATTGACTCAAGGTATCAAACAAGTGATCAAATTCAGTTTCCTTGATGTTATCATTCTAACGAGTCATGGTAACTGATGTGTCTTTGTGTGGTTGTAATTTATGTTTCAAGTTTTAAATTTATATTTTGCCGACTTAACAAAAAACAACACTTTAACGGGCAGTGTACCCGGTCAGATGGGAGTTTCATGGTAAGTAGGGTGTCGATCACTAAGAGCGAGAAACAATCTTTTAATTTATTAATATTTTGGTTATCTAAACTAAGTTAATTCTATTCTATGTCAAACCTATGCTAAACCTATGTTAATCCTAAATCTAACGGATAAGGGGGGTTTTCAGCCTGAGAGACTGGCACGGATTTTGTGGTGACTAAAATCAACTTAAGACATTAAAACACATGCAAGTAAATTAACAGAAGATAAAAGAGCTGTCTAGCCAAATATAAGAAAACTGTATTAACCATTATTAATCTAATTAGAACGTTGGTTTGTTTATTTAGTGCAATGATTACTTATCTCGAGGCGGCATATCATTCTTAAGACTTAGGCAGTACTTCT